>CATOSE010000434.1:0-12096 GCA_951812265.1 Taphrorychus bicolor | reverse complement strand
CTCACTAATCTCCCCCCAACCGCGTCAATCTCAGCCCATCCCTGAGGAATACCGCATGCACTTCCAAATGGGCAAGCAAACCATGACGCACACGGAACTTGGTCAACCCCGCCCCTGCCCGGTCCGAGAACTCGCCTGCGCACGTTGATAATCTTGCAGATTGCCCACCACCTTTCCGCCGTCCAGCTGGGTTCACATGTAGGAATGGGGACATCCTCCAACCACACATCCCGAAGGGCTCCAAACACTCCGCGCCACCGTGGTAACGCAGGCGGTAACAAGAGCATCCCCCGGTATCGTACCCTCGGGTCCTCCGACATTGCTCTCCACTGCTGTGCCCTTGGGCTTTCCCATGCGTGTCTGCCAGCCAGCTGGATGGCCGGGAGAGTCGCCCAGGTTCCCGCCGCCCAGCTTCTGTGCAGTGCACGTAGCTCAGCAGCTCTCTCATGCCCCCCTCTCGCCACCACCTGCCTCCACCCTTTCAGGACTGTCGTCAAGCACCGCGTCTCCGCACATGCTTCCCTGGCTACCCTTATCGCCGGTTGCATTAATGATTCGGCTGCCCATGCCCACCTGCATACTACCAACACCAGGCGTTCCAGCGCATGAGCCGCCTTCTTCCCCGGATCCGCCATGCGAACCACTCCTGCAAGCACCCTAAGCAACTTATATGCACGGTCGCCGTCCTGTGCAGGTAGTACACGCGCAGCCGCCGCACGTGAGCGTAGTGCTGGTGGTGCAAACTGTCCCAGGCCCGCCTGCATCACACGTAAGGCTTCCACCCACTCGTCACACTGTCCCGAATGTGCCACATATTGTTCCCCCTGCCGCAGAGCAGCCACAATAGCAATACGTTCAGGTTGTAGTAGTGGGCACTCCATGGCCGCGTGCCACCATGTGCATCCTTCTACAGCCCCACACGCACATCGTACGCCCCGGAACAAACGGTCCATCATACCTGGCCAACGCTTCGGGTCCGACGCAAACCACCGACAACACCCAATCGCTGCCAACACGTCCTCCGCCTCCTCCGAAATCCTCCCCCTCCTGGGAACCAAATCACCCTCCTCTGCCCACACCGAGTCGTGTGAGGCCGCCCGCAACACCGACACCACTCGATGGTTTCCCCACTGCCGCGCCGCTTCCCCGTCGGTCGCAACACCCTGTCTCTTCCCGAAGTGCAGCGAAACATGGTCACGAGCGCCTAAACCCGGCACCGCCTACACCTCCGCCGACATGGCCTCCTTAGCAACTACATCGACCCATTCGTTTGGAAGCGCTCCTTTGTGCGAATGTGTGTGCACCAGGATGACCACGTTAAACCGAGCAACTGCCCTCAACCATGCCGAGTGCCAGTCGTCTCTCCTGTAGTCTGCCTTGTGTCGATCGTGGGCGCGCACAAACGAGTTCAATGCCTCCACAGGAGCTGTGCAGTCGAACAATATCATCACCCTTACGCAACCCTCCTCTGCCAGCACGTCCAACTGAGCCGCAAATTCCGCCAGAAAAGAACTGTCATCCCCTTCGCTAGCCAGCGCTCGTCGGATACACACCCCGTCGTGTCTTATACAGCCTCTGCTCATCGAAGGCTTGCCGGGATCGTCACTAAGCTTGAACGACCCGTCGATAGCCCACACTGCCTGGACTCGCCACTCCTGTGCAATAGCTCGCGTCCTGTCAAATAAGCTACGCGAAGCACGCGGACAAAGAAACGTTTCGCCCCTCCACTTGGCCCGGGCCTCCTCGGACATGCTGGTCAACTCGACCACCGGTACATGAGCCAGCTCCCGCCGCGCGTTCCAAAACAATTGTCCCACCACCCCGAGGCCCTCCTTGGATGTCACCCTCTCCCCCGTGTCATAACACAGCTGTATCTCGTCGTTTAGTTGCAGGTGACCATCTTCCTTCTCAAGCGCTAATCCCATGTCCTCCGCTTCCTCCTCGGCGACAGCCACATCCAGTTCGACCAACTCCCGTGCCTTATGTTCGTTGCCAAATTGCAGAACTCGTTGCGGCAAGTGAGCCACGACCAATGTGCCCTCTATCCGCCAATCGCGCCAAGCCGAGAGCCCATGGCGCCTCGGCAGAGCTGCCGGCTCCGCTGGCCTTCCGCACGCCTGGTGCAGTCTCCGCCTTAACAACTCTCTCAATTGATGTCCTTCCTCTCCTGTGCGCCTGGCCCCGTCGACGTCTCGAATGAACTGTCATATGTCCGGAAGCGATATCCGATTGCCCCCTGCCCCGGTCACGGTGCGACACCACATGGCCCCCTCATCGCTCGCGGGCTGTCGGGTTGACCAACTTTTCTGGCTGCCGGGTTGACCAACTTTGTGCTGTCCCCGAGCTCCTATCGCACGATCCTTTGCGTCCCCCTTCCAGGTGGACACCGGACAGCAAACTCCCCTCGACACGAGACGACTGGTTATGCGTTCCCACGCCCCCTTCGCGGCTACAGAGAGCAGAGGCCACCTTCTTCTAGCCTCGGCGAACGACAGCCATCGCGACGCACCCTCAAATCGTCCGGCCATGTGTTCGACTTCGACAATGTGAGCCTGCAGCACCTCCGGCTCCACCGGTAAACCGAGCCCAGATGGTTCGAACAAGGAGGTAGACAGAAAGCCACACCATTTCCGGCTGCAGGCGTTAAGTCCGTCATCGGCATCCTCCCCCCCTTCTCTCGTAAACCCGCCATGCCCCGCGCAAACCTCGATATAGATAAGGACCAGTGCATCTGACACATACCGTACCTGCGTCGTGTCAAGTGAACGTCTCAGAGCATCCGTCACGTGGCGGCCATCCCACTTAGCCGGGTCGACTCGGCATCCCCGGCTGTGTAACGCTTCAGCGAATGCGGCACGCACCGTATCCCTCAATTGACATCGTTTTGCCGACGCCATAGCCCTCGTGGCCGTCCGCCACAGCGCCTGGGCTCCAACCTCGAAGAAGTGCACTTTCGGCCTGCCTTTGCTCATCCCGTATAGTGTCAACCTCGGAGTGTTCCATACGCGTCGGAACTTCGTGTTGTACACTGCCCGGAATCGTGCTTCCAACTGTTCGCACAATTTCCAAGGCATAAACCCGGAGCCCCCCCAGTAACCTCCATGTCCCCTCGTCAGTATGTTGCCTAATTCCATGAATTCGCCGGGGCGTAGATCAAATGCCCGCATCTGCGCAATGTACCCTTGCCACGCTCGAATCATCCTCTCGTCCTCCCCCTTCACCGTGCCGTCTACATACTCCAACCGTCCCATGTGCGGATACCCATCTTGCAGCATGGCCCGACCCACCACCTGTCCGTCCTGTATGTGAAGCACTGGGACATACGCATCGTACGGTATGCCCTCCTCCGTGTATCCCACCCCCGCGACCACCGTCTTGTCCAACCCAGAAATGCCAAGTCCGCATCCAGACGCCACTGCAAATGCAACCCACATTGACCACGCGACCAATAGCTGGTCTAAAGACGAAAACAGCCCTGCCCAATCATCCGCGTACAGAATCTGCAAGAGGCGGCGTCCATCCCCTGCGCCCCATAAGTCGACTCCAACTGCAGTGGCCCGTATTGCAAGGGCCACAGCATCAAGTGGTATCTTGGCTCTGTCGGGGCTGAGAACGTCTCCCATCAGCACGCCCATATAGATCAGAAAGGGATCCCCCAACCCGTGGGCCGAGTCATACTCTCCCGTGAATTCCCCAAAGAGCGCCCCAATGGTATCCGTGAACGTCTCCGGCAGTCCCATGAGTCACTCTTTCGTAGTAACCGCCCCTCTGTGCACCGCCGGGAAGAAGGTCTTAAGGTCGACGTACAGCACGTATACGGCACGTCTCTGCCGTCGCGCCGACTGCAAACAGAGAATGAGCAGCAGGCTGGCCTCTGAAGCTCCCATAGCTTTAGTCCACCCCAGCTGTTCCTCGGCTAGTCGTGACTCCATGTCGTTGAACGCCGTCATAAGCAACATCTGCCCAAGCACCGTCATGCCCTGTGCCATGAGCGCGATATCACGTCTCTGTTGTACAAGCCGCTTATCTTTCTTCGGTTTGACCAGGAGTACGTATATAACCCGTTGCCACGCTAGAGGAAAGTCCTTTTGCATCGCGCACTGTCGCAGTCCTTGGAAATACAGCTGGAGCACGTCTTCTGGCACTCCCGAGGCAAGCAGCATATCCACTCCCAGCCCGTCAGCACCCACCGCCTTCCGCCGACGCATGCGGCGCAACGCTCCCCTGAATGCCTTGTAGCTAAGGGCCGCGCCCAGCGACCATGGCTCGTCTGTGTCAGCCATGCGTACCGCCGGCCACTCGGCGCAGAAGCAGTCAGTGAAGGCTTGAAAGGTAGATGTACACACGCCTTCACCGTAGAAGCGCACCTGCTGATCGCTGCCTATCTGACCCAATGCCAACGGAACCTCTAGCGGATTGCAAAACGCACCCCGGCGAGGATCGTCCCTGCGAAACACACGTTGCAAGACTGCATTCCCTCCCTGAGCCTTCCGCCTGCGTAAGGCTCGGCGAATACGTTCCATCGCCATTTGTGGAGCTCCCTCTATCTGCCGTTCAGCCTCCCTGATGATGCCCATCATAGTCTGCGCCTCCCTACGCCGATGGCGTGAGCGTAACCGTTGAAAATATGTCAACCTGCTGCGACAGCGGTGTAAAACCTCGTGTGCAACCCGCACGGGCCCCAATCGCAGATGCTGTCTCTGCACCTCGTCAAGTCCCGTCCCTCTGTGGAAGATGGCCTGCCTCCTCTCCATGAATGCCTCCGGCCCCTTGTCGCGGAGCAAGCGTATACACGTCCGAAGCAACGCCCTCCAGGACCCCACCGCTTGGTCAACCCCGTCTGCGCCGACCACCAATCCCCTCTATGGTGAAGCCTCTCTTCTTTTAAACGAGCTTGCTTGTGCGCCTCCACTACCGTCTCCGTGACCCTCTCAATCGACTCGGGCCAACGCCCCTCACTTTGTAACACCCGCGTCGCCTCAACTCCCTGGTCCCGAGCAAACGCCTCCGCTACCCGCAGCGCCGAGGCGATACCACCCAAACCTTTGCGGGTCGGACGCCGGCCCCTCTCGACTCGGTAGATGGTTCGTGCGGCCTCCACCCAAACGTGGTCGGATATCCACTCCTCCCCACCCCCGGAGTATGTTGTTCGTGGCACAAGTGGCTCCAATCTCCATGCTCCCATCTGCACCCCCGTAGTCCATATCTGATCCAACCGCGCAGTCCATGCTGGTTCTCGTCCTGCGCGCACCTCCACATGAGTGAATCGCCCTTGGCGCTCGGCCGCGTACTGTATATGTTCCACCACCTCGGCACATCCCTCCTCCCTCGCGTGTCCCGTAGTAGCCACCGAACAGCATGCACAACCCGCTGTCCCTTGCCAGCACCGCAGAAGCCGATCAGCTGCTGTAAGCCCGTGAGCAGCTCTGCGCCACTTGACACACGGAACCCTGTTGAAGTCCCCCAGCATCACCCCCTCTTTCCGAGCTTCCAACCAATTCATGGCAGCGCGCAGTTGCGCCTCATTCCGCTCCTCAACGTGACTGCCGTGGATGCCTACCACACCAACCTCGGAACCGTCCGCCGTGAGATTGAGGCAGACCGCCAGTGTACGCTCCTCCACTGCGGTTGCATTGCCACGTATTTCCAGTGACGCCTCCCTCCACGTGACGCATACGCCGTTTTTTGAGCCTGTCCCGGGTAGCACCGCGGCCGCGTACCCCCTACGAGCGAGCCATCGGCGCAACAACCGGAGCACAAACATGGATCCAGTCAATTCTTGTAGCGAGATCACGTCCACCTCACTCTCCTCGAGGCGAGCGTCCAACCAGTCCAGCTTCGTCGCAGCACTCGTGGATGGCCGCGTGGACATCCGCAACCCCTGCGTGTTCCACGTGGCCATACGTATTGTTCCCTTGATGGTGCTACAGTGCTCCCGCGCTAGCCATCCACCGTGCCAATGCTTGCGCAGCCACCGCTGCACCACAGTCGCCGCCACGGCCGCCCGCGCCAGGTAGACCCCGCGCATCGCACGTCCCACTGCGCTCGCTGTGCACCCTGCAATATTGCTCCAATCGGTTGGCGAGCCGTCCGCACCTCGCACAAGCGCCAGAAGTGTGATCATCCATAGTATCAGGCGTACCCCTCCACCCTCGGTCCGGTTCGCCCCCAACGTACATCTCGTCACACGCCGCCCCCGTCCTCTGTATCTCAACCTCCTCGCCATGAGGAGCTCGACGCCCCGCTGTAGAGGGTCTGGATATGAGCCACCACACCACCTCCGTCGTAATTCGGAGAAACTGTCCCTTGCTACTTCTGTGCCACTGAGAGCCACTGTCACGTACCAAAGGGCAGTCGGAAACCACGAGAGCAAGGACACCCCCTGTGCACATGAGCGGCGGTGTACTGTCCCTCGCCCAAGACGCGTCCATGTCTCACTGATCCATAAAGTCCACCTTCTGAGCAGAGTCCGTAGCAGCCCTTCCGCTTCCAACGGTAGATGACAGGACGCTGAAGTAAGTGATGCAGGCGCTAGTGATGAGTTCCGCCACCACGCCGTCCGGTAGTGTACACCTGCAGAGTGGCACGGCATCCACACCGATCCTTCGCTCAGCACCGTCCGTGTCACCAGGTTGACCACCTTTTCTTCGTCCGTCTCACCCGAGCCATCGAGGCCGCGGTGTCCCAGCAGATTGCATTCCCGTGCGGTAGTCAGTCCACACGCGTCGCTCGGACCCCTCCTGCGTGCCTCGGACGGCACATTCCCTGTGTGGCGCAACATCCTCTCGGTCACAGATGTCCGACTCAGCCTCAACCAGGGCCCCGCGTGGTGAGCCAGAGAAGCGCATGCGGGCACGGAGGTGGTGAGGCACGCAACTTTCGATCGAGGTTCGGGCGCGGCGCGAGGAGGACTTCGGCCTCTCCCGTTGGCGCCCTTACCTGCCATATCTCGCAAAATATCTCTATCAGCCCTCACTCCTTTATGATATACCACCTTATGATAGCCCTCCCCTATATTGCCCGACATAGGGACGCACTCAACCGTCTCGCCCCAACCATCTTCCTGCCGCAGCAGCCAAACACTACCCGATGCGAGCGCTGAAAGTACCGTCCAACCGCCTCGAACACTTGTGACCCTCGGATCCGCTACGCCCCTGAGCCGCGGCGTAGAATGCCGACAAGGAATAGCCGTGGCCGCATGCATTGTGCGCCTAGGTGCACGCGAGGGCACACTAAGCCTTGTAATCGATACCATCCATGCACATATTAGGCAATACAATAAGTGTCTTTGAGCAGTATTGTTATTGCTAATATTTTAAGAGGCACAATATTGATTATTGGCAATAAATATCAATATATTGCCGGTTCTTGCGTTCGCCAGTGCTCAGAGCTCCAAGCATGTAAGTAAGTAGTGCCATCGCACACGCCACACCCTACGCCCACGCCCACGCCCAAGCCCACGCCCAAGCCCAAGCCCAAGCTAAAGCCCAAGCCCAAGTCCAAGCCCATGCACAAGCCCAAGCCCAAGCCCAAGCCCAAGACCAAGACCAAGACCAAGACCAAGCCCAAGCCCACGCCCACGCCCACGCCCACGCCCAAGCCCAAGCCCAAGCCCAAGCCCAAGCCCAAGCCCAAGCCCAAGCCCAAGCCCAAGCCCACGCCCATGCCCACGCCCACGCCCAAGCCCAAGCCCACGCCCATGCCCACGCCCACGCCCAAGCCCAAGCCCAAGCCCAAGCCCAAGCCCACGCCCAAGCCCAAGCCCAAGCCCAAGCCCAAGCCCAAGCCCAAGCCCACGCCCACGCCCACGCCCAAGCCCAAGCCCGAGCCCAAGCCCAAGCCCAAGCCCTAAGCCCAAGCCCAAGCCCAAGCCCAAGCCCAAGCCCAAGCCCAAGCCCACGCCCACGCCCACGCCCAAGCCCAAGCCCGAGCCCAAGCCTACGCCCACGCCCACGCCCAAGTGATCTCGGTTTTTTCTGAAATGATCTCTTGGACGAGATTGCAATCTCGAGCAATCTCGCGCGCAGGGAATTGTCAGGGTAAAAAGGGACCGGAGGTAGTAATAGAAGATACAGTATCTTCTCAACTCTTAGAACCCTCTAGTGATAGAAACCTAGGCTAGAATTGGGGTAGGTTTCTGTGTCCATATTAGAAACCTAGGGAGGAGAATGATGGATATGGTTTTTTGAAAATTTACTACGGCGCGCCCCTAGCGGGGCGCAAAGGGGCGCCCGGGTTTTTTTTTTGACAATATGAGGTCAAAAACGCAATTTTTTTTTGAATTTGTAATGCATGAAGATACCGGACTACTGAGTACCGACAAGCACGAACACAAAGCACATAGAGCACAGACCACAGAGTGCAGCAGTGGGTGCACACACTAATTGCGCGTTGACAAGCCCAAGCCCACGTCCAAGCCTAAGCCCACGCCCACGCCCACGCCGACGCCCAAGTCCAAGCCCAAGCCCAAGCCCAAGCCCAAGCCCAAGCCCAAGCCCAAGTCCAAGCCCAAGCCCAAGCCTACGCCCACGCCCACGCCCAAGCCCACGCCCACGCCCAAGCCCAAGCCCAAGCCCTTCTGACTAAAAGAGACCGTCAGCCACGCTTCTCATGGCGCTTCTCTCGGTTGATGCGCGCCCACATGAGCATTTCCAGCATCTCCTCCTTCATGCTTTGGCGTTGATCGTCGAACGCACGACCAGCGATGCTGAAGAGGCGCTCCGCAGAGGCAGACGTGGCAGGGACGCCTAAGTACTGGCGGGCCATGACACTAAGTGCTGGGAACTCGTTCTCGTTCGTCGCCCACCACTCCAGCAAATCTGTGTGCATTGGAGCAGAGGGGAGCTTAAGGTAGCGCTCCACCTCCGAATCGATGGTTGGTGCAGGCGCTTCCGCTGGTGCTTCTGCTTCGAGGTGGGCCATGCCTGCCATGAAGTCCATAAAAGACCCAAGCGATGGCGCAGGCGTGGGCGCAAGAGTACGAGCGAGCGCTGTTGCATGTGTGGGTGCCGTTGCCGTCAGCGCCGTTGCCGTCGGCGTCTGATTCCAAAGTGAGTCAAACTCCTCCCGGAACCACTCGTGAGCAGTAGCCCGGTCGGCGGCAGTTACACCTGGGAACGTAAGCCCCTTCTGGCGCGGGTCGCAGATGGTTGCGATGAAGTAGAAGCGCTTAAGTGGCTCTGGCAAATCGACCTTCCAACGACGCATCATGTCGTCGTACAAGACCTGCCGCCCATCACTCACCTCCGGACGTAGCTCGTTTGGCTGTATAAGCTTGCCGTCCCACGGCTGACGTACGGGCACCTGAGGCGACAAGAGCTGAATGCAGCCGTACATGGACGGAATGACCAAATTGGCCGTCGGGTAGTTCTTGCCCTCCAAGTACTGCGAGGCGTTAGCGAGAGGGGCCAGCAGAGCCACCGACTGGTTGTTAATTGACCAGTCCTCAAGTGAGAGCCGATTGTCCTTGAAGCCTTTGGCAGCAACGGAGTTGCGGACATCGTACAACAGCAATGGCTCTTGGTTCTTGCGCAGTTCATCGGTCATCTTGTGCGTACTCCGCCAGCGTGTCTTGACATCTTGCGAGAGCCGATTCTGTGGCACGCCTGAGATTCTCTGGCACGCGTGCAAGCCCTTGTCCGTCTCGTTGTAGCCGACGACGCTAGAGTTGAAGTAGCCCACGGTTCCACGGCCCTTGTCGAAGGTCGAAGCCAGGCGGGGGTGGTGGGTGTACAGGTTGACAGACAACTCCTGGGTGTGGTCGGCGCACGGCGCTTGGAAGCCCTCCTCCCAGCCCTTGATCATGTTGGAGCCATTGTCGGAGATGCGTACAAAGAGCTCCTCGGTCGGTTGCTTGATCCCTGTCTCAGCCCACGAATTGTTGCTGAGCTCAGCGATGTGCTCACCTGTATGCCGGTGCGCACTGCATGGCACAGCGCCCGCAAGCTTCTCCACCATCTCCCACTTGACGCGCACCGACGAATTGCCCTGGCGTGTCTCTGTACGGCGAATGCCGTGGGAAACCAAGCCAAAAAGCGCGGTGCTGTTCTTTGACCACAGGTCACCGGAAGCAGCAGGCTTGATGCCGTCGCTCAAAAGCTCCTGATGAAACTTCGTGCACTCTGCCTTACCCTCCATCCCCATTGCCACAACATGCTGCTGAACCGTCCTAGAGCAGCAACCGTCATATTTGCCGCTCGTGGCCGACGACATCATGTACCGGTATCCAGGCGTTGACGCAGCATTGAAGCACTGGTCCTCATCCACGACCCATTCAGCAACAACTCGGTCCATTGTTTCCTTAACGGCTGGAGGAAGCTTCTGGGATATGAACTCACCACCTTTCTGGCCGGTGTGTCCTGTGCGCCGAGCACGACGAGTGGAGGAAGGCGTTGCGCGAGCGACTGGGTGGAAGGGTGGAGTCTGAAATAACTGCGCCCCAGTCCGTGGGCCCTGCCAGCTCCTACGCCCCCTGACGGAGGAGAGTATCCCAATGGATCAACCTCCCCTTGTGCCAGCAGGATAGCCCACGGAAGGGCTATTCCCGTCAAGAGGGGGGGGGGTGGGTGGGGTGATATCATATGTTATGATTACGTGCGTGCGTGCGTGCGTGCGTGCGTGCGTGCATGCGTGCGCATGCGTGCGAATGCGTGCGTGCGTGCGTGCGTGCGTGCGTGCGTACGTGCGTGCGTGCGTACGTGCGTGCGTGCGTGCGTGCGTGCGTGTGTGCGTGCGTACGTGCGTGCGTGCGCGCGTGCGTGCGTGCGTGCGTGCGTGCGTGCGTGCGTGCGTGCGTGCGTGCGTGCGTGCGTGCGTGCGTGCGTGCGTGCGGAATGGAGTGCGGCGCCTGGCTCTGCCAACTTTGCAAAGCTCTCCTTGAGCTTTGACAGCTCAGCTTCGCCGGCCGTGTTAAGAGAGCCTTCCTGCCGCTTGAGCTCATACCACTTCCTGCGGTGGTGCGTCCAGAGATGCGACCAATAGTTACTTGTGCCTGCCACACCTGACGGCACGGCGCGGCACATTGCACTACTGCCCTCCTTAAACAGCTTGCATGTGGGCTTCTCAGCTGCCAGGTCGTAAGCCGACCAAATGGCGCCCCTCTTTCCCTGATGCATCTTTAGCACAGCGTCAACGCAAGCGTCAGTCCCAGCCTCGCCACTAGCCGTGCCGTCGTCGGTTCCATCGAGGGCAATCTCTGCTGCATGGGCCTTCAGCCTAGCCTGCTCGGCAGCAGCATCATCTTTCGCCTTTTGCCGCTTTGCCAACGCCCTCTCTACGCCCTGCCTGTCTTCCTCCTCTCGTACCTTCTCATACTCACGAATCTGCTGCGCACATCCGACAAGATGCTCCATTGGCTCCCAGGTATCGTGCGCCGCTGCATACGTCTCCCACCTAACAAGGTACTGGCGCACTCCCTTGACAAAGCGCACGGCTGTAATCTTGTCGATGGCGTAGAGCGTCTCGTCATCCTGGTCAAACGGTGTCTGTGGCGTGCGGTGTGGTCGCGTCTTCGCTGGCGTAGTTGGCGCTGGCGCAGCCGCAGGGGTAGTTCTCATCTGCGCATCTTGGTGCCCAGCCGCAGTCGACTTCCGCTTCGATGGCATTGTCGACGTCGGTGGATGTGATGTCCTGTGTGTCGTGGATCGCACGCCCAACTTATCAATATAATCTTTATTTTAATATTTGCATCGAAGCTTTTCGAGCGCCGATTGCGGAGGAAATATAAATGAAAATCGGAGGAAATATAAATGAAAATCGAGAGGTCTGATATCATCGAATGACCCATAGCGTAGTTGGTTGAAGCTCCGAAAGGCGCAGAGGGAGGATAAAGCTCTCGCTTATTAAGAGTGCCGGATCGACTCCCATTGGTGAATTCTTCAGAAGGACTTTTTTTGGTTGCTCCAACACATATTTCTTGCTCCAACCCACGCCCACGCCCACGCCCACGCCCACGCCCACGCCCACGCCCACGCCCACGCCCACGCCCATGCCCACGCCCACGCCCACACCCACGTCCACGCCCACGCCCACGCCCACCCTCACGCCCACACCCGCACCCACGCCCATGCCCACGCCCACGCCCACTCCCACGCCCAC
>CATOSE010000433.1:0-21586 GCA_951812265.1 Taphrorychus bicolor | reverse complement strand
CTCTCATTTTGGGGACGCCACCAAGGCTGCGCACTCCTCTCACACCCTCCTCCCTCGCGTCTTGCTGACCCGAGCAACCCGTGCCGAGGCACTCCGGCAGGACCGAGCAGGATTGTGCGCCGCTGAGGCAGCGGAGCTCGAGAACCACCGCCAGAACGGGTCGTACTCCGTCATCGACCGTTCGCAATTTGATCGTGAGGCACCCGGCCGGAAGCTCGTCCGATTTACTTCTGGGCCTACAAGCGCAAGCGTTCCGGCAAGCTAAAGGCCCGCTTGTGTGTCCAGGGCTGCTCGCAGACACCAGGTGTTGATTACGACCAGACATGGAGTGGCACCCTTCGAAGCTCGTCGCTCCGTGCACTCGCCGCGACGTCCGCGCGCTTTCGGCATGCGCATCACAGATGGGACTTTGTCGTCGCCTACCTCCAGGGGGACCTAGAGGAGGGCGAGACGGTTATACTGCTCGATGCCGCCCGGCGCCGAGGCGCTTGGTGCCGACGGACGTGCCCGCGTCTGCCGCGTTGAGAAACCTATCTACGGTATGGCACAGTCGGGACGACGTTGGCAGCGAGGCCTCTTCACCTGGCTGACCACCTGGTCGCCACGTGTATCAGGCGACCCGACACTGCGACAGTCGACCCTCGACGAGTGTGTCTTTCTATCTGCGCGACACGGTGAGGACCCCCTCGGGGCCTCGCGACGAGCTCCTCCTCCTCGGCGTTTACGTCGACGACCTCGTCTGCTGCGCCACGCACACCGACGAGTACTCGCTGTACCACCGCTTCACCTCCGACATGGCCGCGCGCTGGGAGGTGGAGGACGAAGGAGAGATCTCCGACCTCCTCGGCATCGAAATCGCGCACGAGGATGACGGCTGCGTAACGCTCCGCCAGTCAGCATATATCGATCGCCTCGTAGAGCGCTTCCTACCAAACGGTGTGCCCGCACGCATGCAGGACAAACACGCCACCCTGCGGTCCGGAGCTCCCTCAGCAAGTCGCCGATGCTCTCGCCGCCTCCGATGTGCCATCGCCCGAGGAGATCCGTCGCTACCAAGCCATCGTAGGCGCACTCCTTTACGCGTCCGGAGGCACCCGACTCCGACATCGCCTACGCTGTGAGTTATTTATGTCGCGCGATGGCGAGGGCTATCGCCTGTACTGTACGCGGCCGCGCAGCGAGTGGTGGGCTACCTGCATCGCCACCGCCTGCTCGGCCTACGTTACTCCCCGCGCGAACACACCGCGCAGCTGTCCGGGATGAGCGACTCCGATTAGGGCGTGCGCCACTCCACCTCCGGCTGCGTCTTCACATACTGCAACGCCGCTATCTCTTGGGCGTCCCGCAAGCAGAAGAAATGCGTCGCGCTTTCCTCCTGCGAGGCAGAAATCATGGCTGCCTCCGAGGCGGCTAAAGAGGCCCTTTACCTCAGTCGCCTGCTCGGCGAGCTCGGCCTGGTCTCGGACGCCCCGGTCGCGTTGGGCTTGGACAACACTGGTGCTATCGACCTTGCATATAATCCAAAGCACCACCAGCGCACCAAGCACATCGAGCGACGCCACTTCTTCATCAGAGAAAGTCTCGAAAACCAGCAGCTCGTGGGTCCCATTCGTACGCTCCTGTGATAACCTCGCTGACTTCTTCACGAAGCCGCTGGGCTCTCTGCCGTTTTCTTCTACCTACGTAATCGCATCATGGGCTGGCCCTCGCCTGCCAAATGACGCGAGCCTCCGTTGTGTTTGCCGTCCCGGTTTGTTGCTGTCAGCACGGGGGGGTGTTAGACAGCACGGTCCTACACGGTACTCTCGTCCTGTGTGGGACTCCCAAACACTCCGGTAAATTACTCCGGTAATTTACCAGTCTGTACTGTTTATATAAAAAATCTTGTCAGTTGTGAATGTCGGAAGGTCGGACGATCTGATTCGCCGCCCCGCGACTCAACACAGGCAGCATCCTTGCCGGACGCCATTTGTGTGCGGGAAAGGTTTTCTCCGGTCCACCCGTTGGTTTTTAGACACGTAGATAGGTCCTTTATGCATGGTATCAATTAATTCGCGGAAGTGTACTAGGAACCCAAACGCTACCAGTACTTTGTCCAGAAAAGAGAAGCGTACGCGATCGTACGCTTTGCATTGTCAAGGAGGAGGATTAATTCCGTCCGGTCCTGGGTATTGCAGAAGTGTGCTGCTTCCGTGATTGCTAGCACGTCCTCTTCAATGAGGGTTCCAGGTATAAACCCTTTCTGCGACTCTCCTATCAGAGACGGCAGCATGCCTCCTAGTTGGAGCTGTATACACCGGACCATGATACGGCAGACCATTTCTGTGACAGCAATTAAGGAGTGTATCCGGTTCCGAAAAAGCGCCATCCGAATCAACCGGATAGTAGCTCTGAGCCATCCGAATGGATGCGGATAGCACCAACAACTATTCAGTAAGGAGGCAGATAGTTTAACATCAGTACCGGATATCCGGAGAGTTCGGATATCCGGATATCCGATCTCACGGACGAGAAGGAGAGCGCTCTCGCGTCGCTCAGGAAGTGTGGCGGCTCGATTGGAAGCCGCCGCCACCACCGCGCCCGCCCCCACGCCCGAATCCGCACTCGCCGTCTCGGCAGCGGCTCTCACCGCCCAGGCTAAGAAGGGCGGCGCCTCGGCCCGCCATGCCCCGCTGAAGCAGTGGACGCCCGGCCCCAGCCACGGAGCAAGTGATTGACGAGCTGGAGAAGTACCTTGCGCTTCCGCGGAGAAGAACATAGACTTGGAGTGCTCGCCTGGTGGAAGTCCAAGGACACCAACAAGAAGGACGTCAACGGCTTGCCAGCACTCGCCAAGATGGCGCGCCAGTTCATCGGCCGCCCAGCCTCGTCGGCGGGCGTCGAGCACATGTTCTCTAAGGCGGGCAAGCTCTACGGCGACGAGAAGCACGGGCAGGAGAACGCGACCCTCAAGCACTCGCTGTTTTGCCTCGGCATACACGAAGTGAGCGCGTGCGTGCGCCGGGGTGGGGTTTGCTGCGCAAAAAAACCCAAATTTCCACGCGCGGAAGGGTTTTCGACACGGGCGCGCTGGAGCGACACCACGACACGTGGCACTTACAAGAAATTCACAGCACTGGAGTATCTCTACATGGATACGACACTGGACACGGTTGCGGTTTGCGCCTGCAAAAATTGCGTCGATGCGCGCTACACTGAACTTGCTAGAGCGAGTATAGAGCGAGATGCACGTCTGATATGGCCAAGTGCGTCGTCAGACCCTACTCACCTGGGTACAGGACAAGAAATTTGTACTCCGAGGAAAGGTGACGCGGTTACGATCGCACGGGCGCACGCAGCTGTGCGCGAGGCAATCCCGACTTTACTGGCCAAGCACGATGCATTTGCTGCTGCCAGGGTGAGGGCGAAGGATGCGAGAGGCAGAGTATGTGGTCTCTATGAGCTGAAATTAGTGGCTCGCTTACCAGAGAAAATGGGGATGGCAAGGCTCGCTGGAGCGGGGTTCAGGCCGGTAGTTATGGAGGAGGAATTTGGGAGGACGAATTGCTGCACAATCCTGGCTCCAAAGGAGGCGTGCATAGGCGAACTGATAGAAGACTTGGTCAACCTCGCAGGGGTGACTAAGCTGGCGTATACAGTGGGCGGTGGCTTGCCTGGTGCCGGCATGGAGCTGGTCAAGGCGGACCCGAAGCTGGCACGCATGGATGAAGGGGTGGTGACGGTGTATCCGCTTGCTACTGCTGCGGTTGCTGAATCTTCCGGGGGCTCGGGCTGACGACGGCATCGAGGTACATGGTAGTACCGGGACGAGCAAGGACGAGAGGGGACACTTTGAAGATTGGCGTTCTCGCCATCGGGGCGGAACGCGACGACAACAAAGAGGGCCGCCCGTTGAGGCAATTTTTTTGCCGAGGCATTTGCTGCTGCGGAGGATGATGTCAGGTTCTTTTCACTTCACGACAAGGGGCTGGCGGATGGGGCCTACGAGATCTCGGTCCCGGACACGCCGGAGAACAGGGAACAAAAGGCACTATTTGTCGCGATGTGCGCGGAAGGGAGCTGGACGCCGGAGGCTGGGACGACTTCTTGTGTTATCACGACCCCTGCCCACCTGCCTTCCTGTTTGCTGTGGAAACGGCTGAAGCTGCTGTCGGTGTGCCGTTCTTTTGTACCGGAATACCTGGCGGAGAAGGAGCAGATTGGCGAAGCACACAGGAGGCCATTGAGAGTTTGGTGGCGCAAGTCGGCATGGTGGCGGCACCTCCAGCAGCAATGTGTGTCCGTGTGAAGAGCGTTGATGCTTTCGAACATATATATAGGGGTTGAAGATATAATATCGACACTCACAGGCTCATGAGAGCTCTGTGATACCGAGGGGGCAATCAAGTACCCCCTCACACAGAACATACAGCACAAAACAAGGTACGGGACAGCAAACAGAAACCATTGCTAACGTCCAGTAGCTTAGGCGAGGCGGGCGGGTCAAGAAAGCACGAACGTTTCACACTGACGCGAGCGAGCAGCGGTGCGGCGCTCTCTCCGCGACCGCGACTCCGCGGTCGCTGCAACGGATGCTCGGGAGGAGTGAGAGGTGAAGTAAGTGAGAGGTAAAGTATAATCCTCGGACTCTACTTTCGCTCCAGTACACTGTCGTAGCTTCCGCTAAGCCCGAGCACCTCACACTGGTCGGGGTAATAGCGGCATTAATAGCGAAACCCGCTATTACCTGCTATTAATGCCACAAGCAGAAGCAAGAATGATTAATAGCAGGTAATGGCAACTGCTATTACCTGCTATTACATGCCCACCACTGGAATAATAGCATGTAAGCAATTTGCTATTACCTGCTATTACCCTGCTATTACATGCCCACCACCGGAATAATAGCAGGTAATAGCAAACAACATCCGGAATAATAGCAGCCCCTGAAAAGTGTCGCCGCCGTTCACACAGCTGCCGCCTGGCCGCTTGGTGGTGCATGCATCTGCCTGAAGGGAGTGGTGCCTGAAGCGGTGTGAGATGAGCTGAGCAGCTCAGACTCAGACTGAAGAGTGAACGCCGATCCGGAATGAGTGTTGCACAATCGGATCGCCAGACAAAACAACAGCAGCACAAAACACGCAGGTAATAGCACCCAACACCAGAATAATAGCAAGTAATAGCAAACAATCGGATCGGCAGACAAAACAACAGCAGCACAAAACACGCCCAGCGGCACAGATCACGACAGGCATTTCCACTCTGCCACAACGCCGAACAGCATGCGCTGTGTCGAGTCCTTGAACTTGATGGTCACCACAATGCCCTGGTTGCGTTCCTTGACGCACTTGGTGATCTTGCCGATGAAGCCGGCGGAGTCGGGGAGGGCAGAGTCGGGCCACATGCACGGCGGCGCGAGCACGAAGCGGGTCGTCGCGTTCTCCTCGGTCAGTGGCGGGAGTGCGGGGAGCGACGCGAAGATGGTCGCCGCCTCCGTGGTGGTGATCTGCGTGGTGTTGATCCTGAACTTGATGGTGGCCTGCTTCGTCTTCTTCTTGGGCGGTGACGCAGTCGGCTTCTGCGGCGGAGGCGCTCAGGCAGAAGGCAGTGAGGAGAGGGCGAAGGGCGTAGGGGATAGAGATGCGGCGGGTCGGGCAGCGCCTTCATCGCAGCAGGGGCTCGCGAGAGGAGAGGAGAGGGTTAGAGAGAGCGTGCAGGGTGTGAGCGCACCTCAACCGCTGGCAGCGGCTTTGGCTTTGGCGCGGCCGCTGATGGCTTCGGCGTAGCCGCCGGCTTCGGGCCGGCTTCGTCATCGCTCGAATCGTAGATCTCACCGAGCTCCTTGAAAGCGGCGACGCGCGAGGCGTGCTTGCTGGCGGCAGCGGACACCGCCTTTGGCGCCGCCTTGGCGCTCGCCGTCTGCGAGACCACCTTGGGCATCGGCGCCGTTGGCACACGATTCTCGCTACCCTGCATCGCCTCCGTCGCCGCCACCGACTTCCACGCGAGCGGGCGCTTGCGAGCGGCGCCACCGAGCGGCGCACGAACGGAGGGGGCCGTGGGGAAGTACGATTGGACGGCGGCGACGGCAGCGGCAGCTGCGACTGCAGCCATGTCATTGTTGCCCTCGGGCGCGCCAGCAGCCGGCGCGCCAGCAGCCTGCGCAGAGGATGGGGGGGCAGAGGGATGGGGGGCAGAGGGACTCTCCCTCCACAGTCGGTGCTAATCCGGTGTACCCGGTAAGGGCCTGGCCCCGGTAACGGCTCTCTCGGCGTCGGTGTGGTCGGCGACGGCAAGAGAGGGTGCATGAGCGGCTTGTGCGGATTCGTCGGCTACTTTGCCAAGCATCCGGGTAGAAGACTGCGGCAACTTGAAGCGGCAATTCGGGCATGTATTGCCACCATTCGGGCATGTATTGCCACCAGTCCGCGTCTTGAACCATGCTGCGAGACATTTGTAGTGTGCGTACGCTGTGCAACATGGAGTCGCACCCCAGCCTCCTTCCACCCGCGAATAGCCAGATGGCCTACTCACATCATCCAAGCAGATGATGCAGCATCTACTTCGCGTATCTGCCGATGTGGACGTGCCAGGCAATGATTCACTAATTGAGTGAGTCCCTTTGGTTCGAGTTTGAGCACTCACACTGATGCCGGCTGGCGGCGTGCTAGCAGCCTGCGTGCTAGCAGCAGCGTCGGCGTCGGCGGTCGCCTCCTGCTTGACGGCCACGGGAGCCTCGCGGATGCGCACCAGCCAGTCCGCCCGCGCCTTCGCCCGCGCGACCTCGCGGTTCGAGCCTGAGCCCGTGTCCACCACGGAGAACTGCGAGGAGAACTTGCGCTCGCCGGCCAACATGGAGCTGCGCGACTCGTCGACGAGCGTGAGCATGTCGGCGGGGAGCGCCAGCCGCTTGAGCGCGAGCTCCTTGTTGCGGCGATTGCCGCAGTAGGCGAGGTACTTGTCGATCAGCTTGACAGGTTGGCCTTTCCGGTTGACGACCGGGTTGCCCTCCTTGTCGACGAATGACGGCAGCTTCGACTCCCACTCGTCCTCGAGCCACGCGACCACCCATGCTGGGCGGAGGTAGAGCCGCACCTGCGGGACCTGTGCACGCGCGGGAAGCTCCGCGCGACTGTGAGGCAAGCGAGGACGATCCGCATCAACGCCCCCCCCCCCCCCCCGTTATAGGGTTGCGGTTATTGGGTTATGGGTATGGTTATCGTTATGGTTAGGGTTAGGGTTAGGGTTAGGGTTAGGGTTAGGGTTAGGGTTAGGGTTAGGGTTAGGGTTAGGGCACTTTTACTGGCCTCAGCTTTGCTGAGGTCTGACTAAGGGAGTCTAATTCAAGAGGAGTGAAGGCTAGAGAGCAAAAGGGAAGAGGGGCCCCCGGAGAGTATGGGCTCCGCCCTAGTCAAAGAGAAAAGAGGGGCCAAAATTTGGGTACATGGACCCTAATCGGCCTCTTTTCTCCCTTTGATTAACTTAAGGGGGGCCCCGGGTTACCGAAGGGAGAGCGAGGGAGCTCGAGAGGCGCGCTCCATCGAGCGGGGATTCGCTTGGCACGCATGGGCAGTGTCACCGCGTTGGGCGGCGCCGCCAGCCAGGCCCTCAAAGCCGTTCTTTGGGGCAAACACGATCGCTACGCGCTCGGGTCCGATACGCGTCAGCTATTACTCGACTACTTCATCGCAAGGGGGAGGGGTGTCACTGATCTGCCGTTTGATGTGGATACATCAGATGAAGCTGCTTGGGAGGATGAGTGGCGCGCGTATGGAGCGGCGGCATCAGTGTCGGATGTAGCCGAGCTTCTTATCCTGATTCGATGGTTGCGAGCGCGATCAGGACCGCGGGGCGGTCCGGGACGCATGGTCAATGCAGCAGCTGCAGTGGCCTCTCTGGAGGCACACGGAGTGGTTCTCACGCCTACTGTCGCGGCGGCGCTCGAGCGGGATATGTCAGCGAGTGCAGCAGGTGATGAAACCACCCAGTGTGTAAACCCTCATGTCGCATTCAGGCTTCTCACAAATGAAGCCCCGACAGAGCTGCAAGCAGCTTGGTGGTGGGAGCAGCATGCAGCTCTCACATCACTGCATGGAGGTGTGGGGGTCAACATACCGGGGCAAGAGGAGTACAGGAAGTTGCACAAACCCTCGAATTCGCGGGTTCAGAGGATGACTCTCGAGACCGCGCTCAAGAGGGAGTCCGACTTTGCGCTTTGGTTCTCGGCGGCACAGCGGGAGCTTGAGGTAGTAGGCTTCCCGAAGGCAGCGACGCGTCTGGTCACTCTCGTCACGAGTGCGCGGGCGGATGCGGAGGGGCTGTGGGAGCCGACAAAGGCATACTTGGAGTTTTACTTCTTCACTGAATATCGAGGGCTTGGGTTGCCGAGCACATCCGGGGTGCGCAGCCAGGCAGCGGCAACTGCGGCGTTGGTGAGGACGAGCGTAGCATCTGCCGTGGCAGGAGCCAAACAGGGCATGCAGTCTGCCGCGACCTCAGTTGCGTCGAGCTCGCCGAGCTCGGCCATGTCGGGATTCGTGCCGGCATTGCAGTGCGGATCGATCGTGTCGACTGATTTGGCCGCTCTCAGAAATGACACTCTCTCTGATCCGGGGGGGTCGAGCATCGGTCCTTCGACGTCTGCCGTTGGTGCAGATTTGAGGCCGCTGGTCGGGGCTTTGCTTCCGGAGCTGGTGCCGGCGCTGCGCGATGTGCTGAAGAGCGATTCCGGCACAGCAGGTGGCGGCGTGGCAGGGGGCAGCCAGCAGGGGGGTGCATCGGCGAAGAAGAGGTGCCCCTTTTGTCGGCGTGACAGCTGCTCCATGATGGACGACCCTACCAAATTGTGCCGTTCGGCGTCTCAGGCGCTGAAGTTGCATAAGGCGGCGGATGCGGCAGCGGCCGCGTCCGAGTGACGGCTCAGAGACTCCGCCCGGTCCAAGCCCTCCGCTTCTCCTAGGGGTGGCTCGGGTCAGGCCGAGGTCAACCGTCGGCCGAGCTGTGTACGTGTGAGAGGCGTCGCAGCAGAGGAAGACGGCAGGGATGGGGGATGTGCCAGGATCAGTCGGGTGGAGAGAGGTCGGAGGCGGCGGCGAGGTCGCTCTTCGACGATGCCACGCGAGAGGTCAAGGGACATCCGTGCCGCTACGCGGGAGATGTGCCCCCCCGCGCGCGAAGCGGCTCAGCTAGTGAGCCGATCTGGGAAGCTGAAGACGTGCCCCTCAGTTTCCGACGCCCCAACGGAGATGTGCCCCCCGTTGGTGCTGCCATCGTCGCCATGTGAGCGCGACGACCGAGAAGCCGACAGAACGTGTGTCGGCGAGCGCGATTGCTTGGAGGTGCTGACGAGCACGGCCACCCAGACATTCTCCGACACGAGTTGGTCTGGTTTCGCTGCAGGAGACAGCGATCTTTTGTCATCTCTGACGGTTGAGGTCGGAGATACCGGCGCCAGCGGTGATGTTGGCATCGGCGGGGGGTCTTCGGCGATGGAGACCTTGGTGAACCCCGGTTTTCCCGGCGCGAGCGGCGATGCTCCATCGGGTGCCCGAGTTTTCCTGAGTGGCTGCTCCGAGGATCGGGGAGACGACGCTGGCGCGCGGGAGGCGTCGGGCGATGCAGCTGTGGGTTCGAGCGTTGGTACGTTCGAGGACCCAACAGGTGTGGTCTCCCAGGTTGATGGGGTTGCCGACGGAGTCCTAGCTTCAGCGAGTTGGGGCTCTGAGGGCAGTGCGCTAGGCCGTGATGACGAGCCTGGTGGCTGCCGTTCCTTATCCGACGTGCGTCCGTGTCTGGTGGCACAGGGCACGGCTTCGGGCCTCTCGGCGGTGCCGGCGCGGAGTGAGATCGTGCTGCCGCACAGGCGAGGGGATGTCGATCCAGACTGGCGCCGCCAGGCGAGAGGCCTGGGGCTGCGGGTCGTCCTCTGCCGGGCAATGCGGGCCCTCCGTTGGGCGCGTATGCAGTCAGTCTGGGTCAGGTGGATGGGCCAGGAGGTGGACCGACGCTCTCCAGCCGGCAGTGCAGCTACGGGCCTTGAGGATCCCTCTGATGAGTGCACGAGGACTCGCGATGCGCGGGAATTCAGCGGTTCAGACTCGGAGGGGACCGATTCAGGCACGTCGGAGCTCAGGAGGCAAGCGAAGACGGTGGCGGGTTTCGTTCCGGCGGAGCGACCTCTCGCGAGCGTGCGCTTACGAGGAGAAGCGCCAGGACACTGGACCCTCCAGCAGAGCGCCGCGGCCGCATTCATCTGTCACATATTTGAGCGGCTTCGGGGGCGATGGACGGTGGCGGATCTGTTGGTGCGTTGGCCCGCCGTGTGGAGGCCAGTGGTCGCCTGCAGGTGCTGTTACGGGCTGAATCTGGCGACAGTGGATGAATTCGCCGAGCAGCGAGCCTTAGCCGAGGCGTCAGCCCAGTGGGATCGCGACTGTGTTCTGCTGCTGCAGCGGCTCGAGTCAGGGCGTCAGCCGTTGTGGCTGGACCTCTTCTGCGGTGCTGGGGCCGTCTCAGAGGGCGCCGTCCGCGTGGGAGGCGCTTCGTTTGGGGTGGACATTGCTGATCAGCCCCACTTCCGCGCTCGCTTCGGGGAGCGGTGGTTTGAGATGGGAGATGCGCTGGACCGCGATGCGCTGCGCTCTCTGATACGCCGGCTACGGCCGATTGGCATCTGGGCGTCGCCGCCGTGTGAGGGATCCACGACCCTGACGTTTGGGGGCGAGCCTTCGCGAGCACCGAAGCTGATACCTGCGGTGCGCGAGATGCTGGAGGAGACAGGCCTGCCGTTTATCATCGAAAACGTGCAGGGGGCGTCGAGCGAGATGCGATCTCCGCTCACCCTGAGAGGTCAGGAGTATGGCCTCCAGGTTGAGCGACCGCGACTGTTCGAGCCGGGGGGGGGCCTCACGCTGGAGGCGAACACGGTGTTGGCACCTGGCGGTTCACGGTTGCGGAGCCGCAGCTGTCTGGGGCGCCGTGCCCGCCATGCCCGTCTTGACCATTTCGGGATGCGACTGCGCCAGCCGTGTTGCGACGGGGTGCTGTTCGCGGTGATGGGCGACGCACCGACGAGGAGCACGCTAGCGGAGAACGCGCGGGCGATGGGGGTGGATCCGGGACACATGCCGTTCTCCCACCTCGCGAAGGCTATCCCTCCGGCGTACGCGTCGGATCTTTTCGGTCAGATGGCGCGGCACGTTCTGCGCCAGCGGTATGGGGTCGCAACTCGGACCTTTGCGCAGGCGAGACTCCTGGGGCCGAAGGCGCGGCGCGAGATGGCCCACCTGCTGCGTGGGGCGGGCGGCGAATCGTCGCGGCAGGGTCTCGAGCTTGTGCCGGCGGGGGTCGTGTCGGTTCCGCCGCGGGAGGGGAGTGACGCTTCGTACCGTGTCGACGGGGCCTCTGGAGTGCTGCCGATCTGGGATTGGAGCGTAACCCGCCGGGCCGTCCGAGAGTTGGATCTGACGTTCGCAGGGGCGTGCCAGCAGACCCTCTGCCCGCGCTCGGTGTCAGCGTTGTGGCGGGAGCTGCGGCCGGTAGACGAGCTCGATGCGACAGGTCTTGCAGACAGACTGGCGGGTCACCACACGTTCCTGATGCTGGGGTCTGATGGGGACCAGAGCATCGTGGATGCTCTGGCGCAGGCGTGTGCCGTGGCAGCAGACACGCGGGCGTTGGTGCTGCTGGAGGCGAGCGCGCTCGAGGGGTTCGTTGGACGGCTTGAGGACGTCACTCGGGTCGATCGCGTCCTCGAGCTCGGGGGGCGTGCGAGCGTCGACGGCGCGCCTGCGAGCGAGTTACTTGCAGGTCGGATGCGAGCCGTCGCCGTGGCTGTGGGAGAGCGTTGCTGCCGGGCCGGTGTGCACGTGTGTCAGGCCGAGCTTCTGGGCGAGATGGATCCGATCGAGTCGGGGATCGGCGAGGTGCCGAAGGCGTGGAAGCGGGCCGTCGCACACACGCCCTACCCGCGGCTAGATCCGGAGCGCTTTGTGGGGCAGGGGTTCCCAGCCCATGTGGAGCGCCTGATCACGGTCGGGGCGGAGATATCGGTCTTCGAACCGGAGCTCGGTGATGATCCGGCGGGGTCGAGGACGCGGGAGTCGGGAGCCGCGGACGCCGAGCGAGTGCCGGGGCGTTTCTTCGATGAGCACGGCGCGGAGCATATCTTTCGGGTGGAGGAAGGGCAGTACGCCTTCCGTGACGCCGAGCATTTCGCACAGGGGGTCGCGGAGTGTGACCGGGCGCTGCTCGTCGGACACCTCGAGCCGGTCCCGGCCGAGTTGGTCGACGGAGCTCTGAGTCAGGCGCCGGCCCACCCCTGGACCATCGTACATCAGTCCGCGGATAAGTGGCGTGCGGCGCAGGATTATTCGCGTTTCACCAACCACCGGGTTGGGGAAAGCCGTTCACGCTGACCACCTTCTGGGAGGCGGCAGGGGTGAGGCGGCAGGGGTGGTGAAGCCCGGCTCGAGGTTTTGCGAAGTATGACCTGCGTGGACGGGTTTTTGGGCTGTACCGGTGGCACAGGGCAGTCGTCCTTTCCTGATGGTCCGGCATCCGGCGACCGGGCGTCCTCCTGTGGTGCACGAGCTTGCCGTTCGGATATTCGCTCTCGCCCCTCATTTTTCTGTACGTTCACCGAGGCTTTGGCTCAGAGGTTGAGGGGCCGGCTCGTCTCGAAGGGCGTGCACATTTTTCGTCTTCGTCGATGATTTCTTGATCGTCGGCGACGATGAGGGGGCGACGCGGGTGGCGATGGACGCGTTCGAGCAGATGATGGACGAGCTAGGTATACAGTGGGGCGCGGCATAAGAGGCGAGGTCCTGCACGAGTCATGGATTTTCCTAGGCATGCTCCTCGTGAATCTCCCGGAGCGAGGTCTCCAGGTGGTGACGCTCACGAAGGGGCGACAGGCGGCCCCTCGAGGCCCTGATCGAGGCGTGGATGGCCGAGCGGCCCTCGTCGAAGGAGTCAGTCGCGGGGGCGGTTGTCGCGGGTTTGAGCCCCGGCGGCTGGCATCCCTCTTGGGCCTCTTGGTGTTCTGCAGCGACGTCATCCCGAGCGGACGCACGTTCATGCAGGCTATGCTTGCGCAGTTCAGGGGGCTTCAGGTTGACTGGGGCGCGAGGGCGAGTCCGGCATCTGCAGACCCAGGAGCCGTGGCAGAAGATCGAGCTGACGCCTAGTTTTCTGGCGCGATCTGTCGTGGTGGCGCAGCGCACTGGCGTCGGCAAAACTGTCGGCCGATGCGAAACGAGCCGGCCGGTGTGGCGGCCGTGATGGGCACGGACGCGAGCGATCTGGCTTGCGGCGAGTTGGCGTGGGTCGACGGCGCACGGGAGGAGATGGTCCTGCACTTCACGCGGGCTGAGCGGCGGCGACCTATCAACTTCCGCGAGTTGCTGGGAGTCGAGCGGCTGGTGGAGAGGGTGGGCTCACCGGCTACCTCACTGTACGCTGCTGATTGACATCGATAATACCGCCTCGGTCGGGGCGTCGACGAACCTCTTCAGTAAGTCCGTTCGAGATGCAGGAGCTCGTACGACGGTTGGCGGATCACGCAGCTCGTTTCGATCTGACCTTGCGACCGGTCCATACCCCGGGCCGCTTGCTCGTGCGGCCGGACCAGACTAGCCGAGGTGTCATGCCGGAGGAGCCGCGAGTCCGGTTCAGGAGGGACGAGTTTTCGGAGCTGGGAGGCGCGCTTCGGCCCGTTCTCAGAGATGCTGGGGGGCGGAGAGGTCGTTCAGCGCTGGGGAGGCCGTTGGCGGGCCTCCGAGACTATGGTTTGCACCCTTCGTTCGCGACGGTGGCAAACGGCATTGGCGCGGGTCGGCGAGAGGACTCACGACAGACGCGGCGACGTGCCCGAGTGGGGTCATCATCGTGCCGTGGGCTCCCTCCGCCGCGTGGTGGCCGCTCACGCGGCACCTGAGCTGCGTCGGACGCCTCGGGATGGGCTCACGCCATCTTGAGGAGAGCCGCCAGGGGGCATGGGTGACTGTGACCGCTCGCAGGCCCACAGGGATATTCGCTTTCCCTCGTCTGTCAGGCACTACTCTCCCTCTGACCACGCTGGTGGACCTGGGCCCGCGGCGACACGAGCGAGCTGACGTCAGACGCGCGTCGGCTGGCAGTGAGTCGTTCTGCTCCTTTGCCAGTGGGATCCCTGCTCTACTCCCCGCTACAGGAGACGGCGCCGGATGTCCCAGGAGGGAGAGCGCGATGCGGGCACACTCTACATGGTAGTGAAGCCCTTCGACGGCACAGGGTCTCCTGAGTGTGCCTGGTTGCGACGAGCGACGCGGCGTCCGGGCTCGAGGTCCTCACTTTTCCTCCTGGAGAAGGGGACCAGCGGGAGCTCGAGGCGGTAGCTACGTCTCGGAGGGATCCGCCACGACCGACGTACCTTTCAGACCGGTCGTGAGCTCCGTGTGGCTGGTGGACGAGTTTTTCGTCACAGGGAGTTCGAGAGCGGTCCTCGAGATCCCGCGAGCGCGAGTCGAATACAGTTCGATTTCGAGCGAGCGGAGCTGGAGATCGCGAGGCGACGCGGCCCTGATCTCGCGGAGCCTGCTGACGGAGGCAGAGAGGGAGAGGATGGACGAGGCGATCGCGGAGCTGACGGTCGCCGACGCTGAAACAGGCCGCGGAGGCGGCTGATGGCGACGACGGGGATTCACAGACGGGGGAGTCCAGTACACCAGTGAGTGGCTTGCGAGCCAGGGATGACGCCCCCGGTGACGGTAACCCCGGGCGACGTGGGGCCAGCAGCGACGAGCCGCGACGCCCCCTTCGCGACGGCCCACGGGCGAGTGCGAGGTTAGTCTCGGGACAGCCAGTCGTGCGCGGCGGATATGCGGGCATGCGGTGCGCCGGTTGTGGAGAGCAGTTCGGCCCGCGCACGACGGCGACCGGCATCACGCCTGGAGGCGTAGGGATGATCCATAACTCGCGGGCGTGCCTCGATCTCGCGCGACGGGCGATGGAGGCCGAGGCTGCAGAGAAATCGTGCGAGGACAGGAGGGCGATGAGACCTCAGCCGATGCGATGGTGTGTCAGCCGTGTTTCGAGGGTGCCCCGGCAGCGTTGACGGGCGCGACGCAGCTGGATACAGCCTTGGTCCGCACGGGCTCGGAACAGCGGCGAGTTCAGTTGAGGGAGCGCGTGGGCGAGCCGCGGCGACTTCGGATGCGGGCATGCGTGCGCAGTCGCAGATGAGGTACCGATGGTCTGCCTCGGGAGCGTGGGAGGAGTGCCGTGTCCAGCGAGGCTGCACGGCCAGCGGTGCGCCCAGCTGACGCGAGGCCACGCATCGCTAGGATGCTTCACGTGCGCAGATTGTCGGCTCAGGAAGTTAGCCCCAGGGGCCGATCCCGCGAGTGCGACACCGGAGGCGAGACAGGTTGCGGAACAGACCTGTCTACTGGAGTTGTCGACTGGGGCCGAGGCCACAGGCGGTTCGTATTCTGACTATCTTCGGCTGGAGAACGAATTCGTGGCATCGGTAGGGAGTCTGACAGGCACGGTGCGACCGAGCGACGATGGGGAGGTGTTCAAGATGATGATGAACTGGTTAGTTTCGTCGGCATCGAGAGCTCTCTCCCTGGATTCGTTGTACAGAGTGGCCGGCTCAGTGATGGTCAAGACAGGCCGCCAGGATCTGACTCGATTGCCGTCGGTGAAGGCCCTGTACGCAGACCTGCGCGAGTCGCACGGGGAGGAGGCGCAGCCGAGGACCGCGATCACACGGCGGATGATCCGGGCAGCCCACGAGACCGTGATCCCTAACCTCCACAAGGGAGTGAAGGTAAGGGCACGGAAGCAGCTAGAGTTCGCCGCGGAGGTCATGCTCGGGCTCCGCGTCGGGGAGGTGGTCTCGGGCGGCGACTTTCACGGCCTACTGGCGAACCATCTCACGATCCTGAGGCGGCTCGGTGAAGACGGGAAGCCAGAGGGCGACGAGTACGTCGAGGGCATGCTGGAGCACTCTAAGACGAAACACCAGCGTTACGTGTGCGCGGTGGGATTGTCGAAGGGCGCCGGTGCCGTCCCGCTGGCCAGCATCGTGAGGGAGTACTGGCGAAGCGTCGGGTTTCGCATCATCCAGCCGACCGTAGGCGGCTACGTGCAGGAGGGCCCAGACTATTACGTGGTGCGTGTGTCCCTGGTGGCTCTAACCTCGTCGCGGGAGGGCGATCTTGAGAGGATCGATTTGATGCGGAGGCTGCTGCTTAGGTCGGAGAGCGCTGAAGCGCGGAAGTGGGCCGAGTATACGGCAGCGCGAGCGACGCAGAGGCTAGACGCAGACTCGCTCGAGCGGAAGTACGTGAATGTGGTGGGCGGTACGTCAGACTCGCCTGATTTGGGAATCGTATGCGCGGAGCTCACGACGGCAGGATTTGCGGACGGGGACCGGATTTCCATCTCGCCGGGTCCGCTGGTGAGAGCTACGCACGGCGAGAAGCTAGGGTTTTCACATATGCCCCTGCAGGCCGGCTCAACGTACGGGTCGTTACATGCTCTATATGACCAGGCGTTCGCGATCGCGAATGAACATGGCCCGGACCCAGAGCTGAACCTGCGTGGTCTCCCATCGCCCCAGTGGGGACATCACTCTGCGCGCCGTGGCGCAGACACGATGGCTCGCGAGACGAGGGAGAAGTCGGGGGCGACCGAGCGTATGATCGACCTGACCTTCGGGTGGCTGGAAGCCTTCTACTCGAGGATCATGCAGATTCACTACGAGAGCCCTGCTGACAGAGTGGCGAAGTCGAGAGTCACCATGCTGGTGTGAGCCGTGCCGAGGGGCACGCATGCGGCGGCGCGTGCTGGCTGAGGGGTTGGTACGGCTCGTACCACTGGTGTCGTGTGTGGCGGATCGGTGTGAGTCCCGCCACTGTCCTGCGAACTCAGTGTGGCAGAGTAGTCCCCCCTTTGTGATTTAGCAGTTCATATATTCTTGTCTTAGACTCACTTTTACTGGCCTCAGCTTTGCTGAGGTCTGACTAAGGGAGTCTAATTCAAGAGGAGTGAAGGCTAGAGAGCAAAAGGGAAGAGGAGCCCCCGGAGAGTATGGGCTCCGCCCTAGTCAAAGAGAAAAGAGGGGCCAAAATTTGGGTACATGGACCCTAATCGGCCTCTTTTCTCCCTTTGATTAACTTAAGGGGGGCCCCGGGTTACCGAAGGGAGAGCGAGGGAGCTCGAGAGGCGCGCTCCATCGAGCGGGGATTCGCTTGGCACCCACCCGCTCGCCCTGCCTGCGCTTAGATAAGGAGAACTGAACTGCTGACTATGTCCACCCTCGTACGCGGGGGTTGGTACGGCTCGTACCACTGGTGTCGTGTGTGGCGGATCGGTGTGAGTCCCGCCACTGTCCTGCGAACTCAGTGTGGCAGAGTAGTCCCCCCTTTGTGATTTAGCAGTTCATATATTCTTGTCTTAGACTCAGTCGTTCAGGACGTGCCAGTCGAAGTGCGTGGACCCACGTCGGCGCCTGCCGGGTGTCTCGATTATGACAAAGCCGCGGCGCTTGGCGATGCATGTCGCTATCTCGGCGGCGTGTTCGGATTCCGTGTTGGCTTCGGCGATGGCTACTGGTATGTTGCCGTTGGCGTCGGGCACGCCGAGGATGTGGTCCGGATAGGTCCTGCGAGGCCTGCCTGGGTTGCCGCTGGCATCGGGAAGGTGTTGAGACGCGGACCATGTCTTACACCGTATGGAGAACGCGCCCCCGATGCATCTCGCCTTGCCTTGGTGGTCGATGGCCGAGTTAAGGCAATCTACGAACCTGCGCGTGGTTATGTCGTGGGCGTTGCCGCCGATCTTGATGTCGAAGGGCACGATGCGGGCGGGGAGTCCGATCTCGCGTGCATAGTGTATCACATCTCCCTCGCGACGGGGTCCGTAGCATATGAACGGGATCCAATCGCCCGACGTGGGGATGCCGAGGTCATGTACGGAGGCGGCGAGTCCGGGCGATGGCGACGGTTTGTAGCCGAGGGGACGCAAGGCTAGCACGTTGCGGTTGTACACGCGGATGGTGACTCCGTTCGGGTAGCTCATAAAGCCGTCGGCGCCCCACCCGGGCATGGTGAGTGATAATCCTTTCTCGATCGAAGCGCGCCCGGGGGCGAGTAGGGCGTACGGACAAGCCTCGTTCAGAATTGAGTCGCTCTCGCACCACTTGCGCACGCCGCTATGTTCGGTGACGACCGGCATGTTGAAGTTGCCGCGCCAATTGAGGGTTACGTTGCCACCGACGCCGACGACGTTGGATTTTGCCCGATGGAGTGACCCTTGCTCGAATTGGTCCTTGTGATTCCCCATGCCCGTAGCGCAGCCTGTGTCGGCGATAACGAGACACTCGGTGATGGATTTCGGAAGGTCGTGCGGCGGTTCGCATCCGGCGAGCAATTCTAGGTATAGCTGACCTGCCTGCTCGCGCGACAGTAGGTCGTCGCGCGGGGGCTTCAGCTGCCGGCAGTCGCTCGGGAGGCCCATGAGCGCCGGCTCGACGACGAGTGCATCCGCGACAAGGTGGCTCCCGGTGTGCGCCACTGGTTCGCCGGTGACACCTGAGGCCGGCGGATCGTCACTGTCAGAGCTCGGGCTCTTGTCGGAGGCGCGGCCGGGCGGCGAAGGGGCGTCGTCACCTCGGATGATGAAGAAGAGGCCGATAAGAGCGCAAGTCACGGCGCCTTGTTTGTTGGCGAGCCGCGCGGTGCGTCGCAGGAGGGTCCAGAGGCCGCTGAGCGCCGTCAGTGCGAGGTGTCTGCGGCTATCTGGTGGGACGTAGAAAGGGGCCGCCCCGGCGAGCAGCCCGACTCCGATGGGGACATCTTTCGATGCCAAGAGCAATCGCGACAAATGCCACACGAGCGTGCCGAGGACGACGGCGATGACGAGGGTGACGTGTTGTGGATCGTAGGCGTCCCGGATCTCTGTGGTGGCCTGTGCGGCGAGTCGGCGGGTGCTGCTGAGTCCGTCGGCGTCGTGGGTACTGCCGCGCCGGACGCTGACGCCGGGCGGTCCGTTGCCGGAAGGTGTGTCCAGTCGGTGGCCGGCACGATCTGCCTGGTTGGAGACTGGCGCGTGTTCGCTGATCGTCGTGCACCCCCCTGATCGTGTGCTGCGGGACCGTATGCGCGGTCGCAGTGGTGCGCCGGACGAATCGATGGGCAGCGACGAAGCGGTTGGGAGTGGCGTCGCGGCGCACGCAATCGGGGCCGCCCACGCGTCGCTTTCGAACGCGGGAGGTTCGGTGGCACACGTCGGTGTATACGGCGGCGGCGGTGAGGTAGGCGGAGGTGGCTGCGGCGGCCTCGCGGACGGCTGAAACGGGCTGTAACCGCCGGCTGCCCCTTTCGCCTCATCCAAGTCGGCGAACGGGAGCGGTGTGGGCCCGAGGCTGTCACCCGCGGCGGCATATCGTGCGGTGGCAGACGGCGTTGGCGGAGCGAGGCCGGGCAGCCCGGTGGTAAGCGTGGCGCCAGCGAGTGGTGCGGAGGCGGCGGCAGCGGTGCCTGCGAACGGCAGGGTGGGAGCCGAGATCTGACGGGGAGCGGGCGAAGTAATTCCGGGCCAATCGTTCGCTGGAGGGTCACCGATGGACGAAGCGAGGGTTGAGCCGGCGGTGCCTGCGGGCTGCTGTGCGAGTGCGGGATGGTGCGTGGGTGCGGTGGACAGTGTCACCGGGGACGACGGTTTCGTCCGATGCGCGAGAGGCTCGGGGACGGGCACGGAAGCGGCGTGGTCGCGGCAGGCTGCAGCGTCGTCCGTATTGGGTGCATCATCTCCTGATAGCTCTATCAGGGCCTTATTTGCGTCCTCCTCAGACTCAAATTCATATACCTGCCCGTCGACCCCCTCAATCGTCGACCATTCGGCGTCTGAGATCTCGCCGGAGCCCACGTAATTGCCGAGCGATGATATCACGCAATACCATTCGGGGGGGGCGTCATCGGCGCGGTCGTGAGCGCCGGTGTCGCCTATGGCTGCCTCTGCGATGATCTCTGCGGTTGCCGCTGCGCTGGCGTCCTGATCTGTGACATCACGCAGATTTTCGAAGAAGGCAGTGAGGCGGGTATCGGAGACTTCGGCGGGTGACGCTGACGCGGTGATAGCGGCGGGGCTGCCGGTGGTCCGCCGGGGGTTCTCTTCTTCCGCTCCTTACGTTTGGCCTGATAATCCTGCCACTTCTTCAGTGCGTCTGCGGTGGGCGTAGGCACGGGTTTTGGTGTGACGGGTGGTGACTCGCCGGCTCCGTTCCTGTCGCGCAGTGCCATGAGCTCGCGCCAACGTTTGGTGTCGAGGTATACGGATGGAGGTGGAGGCCTTACGTTGTAAGGGCTGCAGATACAGTCGCCGCTGGGATGGGGCACTTTGGGCACCACTTCTTACCCTGCGCAATGCCTGCGAAGGCGGCGGCGTCGGGTCGTGCTACCGGTGCCGTTCCGTCGGTGCCGAGAAGTCGGAGATCGTCCGCGCCGACGGTTGCTGCCATTAGTTGCAAATCATATCCTTGCAACACGTCTACTGAGATGAACGAGGGCTTTGGTGCTGCGCCTGATTGTTTTCTGAACACTTCTTGGCCGCACATGCGTATCAGATATTGCAGGTCATGCCACCGTCCGGCGAGGCGAGCTGCAAACTTCAGGCGCTCTCCGGCCTCGTATAGGTCAGGCGGCATCAGATTCAGGAGATACTCAGATGCATCTTCGGGCTCGTATTTCTGAGGAAGGTTTGGCATAATGTGTTGTATGAATGCAAATGCGCGTCTCTGGTATTCTGAAGCGGATGATCCATTCGTGAGGCGGTGGCTCTCTTGGAAGGCTAGTGCCGCCTTGTAGAAATTCTTATCGAAAGAGGTACGTTCGCCGTCGTTGTGGATCCGGGCCACGAGTATTCGCCATGCGCGTGGGCCGTCGAAAGTGCCTGTTGGGACGTGCGGGCTATTCACTGCGCACACTTGAAAGAGCTCGAATGCAAGGAGCGGCGCGTTCTTTACGCAGCACGATCGGAGGGACTCAAAGACAGGGTTCCATGCTCGGTACGTGAGCCTCTTGATATGCTGCAGACTCGCGCGGTCTGTATCTCTACCCTCTTGCGTTCGGACATGCGCCTTCCATACTGCGTATCAGTTGGTGCGAGGGGTGGATAGTCGACGTCAATGTCGACAAGTACGATCTCGTGTACAGCTGGATGAACCCCGGTCTCTATGACTTCGACGAGCTCGGCGGCGGCGAGCCGTGTGTAGCTCGCTGTCTGCCAATTGCGCCCCTCATGCGTCAGGACTGTTTCGCCGGGATAGCCTGGCAGGTGCACCAACGAATTCGTTGAGATCGACGTACGCTTGTCATCGTCAGGCATCGGACCGTTTTCCCCTGTGTGATGCCTGCCTCGTGCGGCAGGGGACGTTGACGAGCGTCGGAGGTTGCTACCTCAGTTGGACACGCACACGGGCGGGCATGTGCTGTCCTTGCTCAAAATCAAATTAATAAAATACCGTACAGACAACGGCTAGGTACTAAACTATGTGCGCCCGACACATGGGCTATAAGAGTGTACGTCCGGCGTGTGCGCCACGAGAGTGTACGTACGGCTC
>CATOSE010000432.1:0-12920 GCA_951812265.1 Taphrorychus bicolor | reverse complement strand
TAAGACTGACAGGGGGGGGGGCGTTTGTATGTCCGTATGTGCTAGGCTTACACCTATATTCACATACTGGGGAAGGCGTGATGTATGGTTACAATCATCTTCTTATAACCAACTCTACGTACGTATATGCTGGGTGGTTCGAGTGAACGCACATCCAGCGGTGTGGGAGCTAAACCGCGGTGGGGATACTTCCCATCCGCAGGTCTAGGGGGCTGGTGCGGACGCATGTCCACAGCGACTGGCGGGGGACTCCAAACCACAACGAACCGGAGCCACGGCCAGCAGCTGACGAGTCACATGACTCACACCGCCAAAGCATGCGCGGCGGGGACTATCACAGCGAGGTTCGGTTCTCAGGTGGTAGAGCAGGCGTAACCAACCGAATGGCACGTCCGCACCAGCCCTCAACCAACACCAAGCATCTCAAAGGTGGGAAAAGAATCTCATGGAACTGCTGCCACCTACCTGCCCCCGCGCCCTACGAACGAGGGGTTGAGTCAAGGTGGCGGGGGGGGGCAAGGACCGCCGTCGAAGGGAGCACATATTGGATCTCCATTGCAGCTGTAGGGATCAGGTGCATCTTATCCGGGCGGGACGGCCAATCTGCGATGTTCGCTAGGGATGGCACCCATTCTGACCACACATGGCACTTCGTCACCATCCACATCTCGTGAAGGGCGTTGACCATTGCCGCCATGTCAGGGGCGTTGGCGTAGCCATGGACGAGCGCGGCGAGGGCGACAGTGTTATCTATAAAGTGCGCCACGCGCCTTCCAGCCAGCTGGATACCAGGGACGAGTAGGCCGGACTTATCTCGACACACGGGTTGTAGTGTCACGTACGCGGCTAGGGCGGCGATAAGCTCGGCCTGGGCGATATACGTCTTCTTGTCGGGGGCGAAGTGTGCGTAGTAACCGTCAGGCAGTCGGAGCCAAGACCAGACCTCACGGTTCGCGGCCGGGTCGAACGCATACAGCCCAAGGATCGCCATGTGACGGAGCGAGCGACGACACCAGTAGTAGGATGCATCAGTATACACGAGCACAGGTCTGGTGGGCAGGGGCCGCATGGGTACCTCAAGAGGGGGCAAGTTAGGGAGCACTCGCTCGAAGAACTCGTGCATGGCCTGGAGAGGGGCGTCCCATGCAGTGTGGCGGTACCACGAGTACTGTCTCTTGACGAGGGGTTGGCAAGCCGCGCGTCCAACTCGCCACATGACGGGGAGTAGGGTGAATCCTAGCTTGCCACGGAGCTTGCCAGCCTCCGCAGGCGTGAGCTTGCCTCGGCGGCTTGCCATCCTCATGCTTTCAAGAACCGACGTGATTCGAGATGAGAGTGGCTCCACTGTGGCCGAGCCCTTTGGTCTGTGTGCCGTTGCAATATTGACAAGCACTCCCAGGATGGGGTTGGATGGGGCGTTCAAGGTACGCTTATCCAACTCGATGTCAAGGCCAAGGAGGATGTGGATGAGGCGGAGTGCGTCTTGGCCAGACGACTCGGCACTAGCGAGATCCACATTGATATAGTCGTCGACATAATGGTCGACGGCCAGCACGAAGAAGATCTGGGCTACCGCGCAGATAAAGTGTGGTAGGCGGTTGAAGTTGAGCACGCTGGCGATGAGGCCGAATGGGTGGCCCGGCATGTGATAGAAGAGCACGCACCGGGCTGCGAAGCTCCAGACCGCAATGACCACCATCCACGGCATGCTGTTCGGGACCACTCGGTACGCGGCGCGGAGGTCGTCAAGCCCAAACCACAGGGGTGGGCATTGGGCGCGCATGCGGTGCGCTGTGCGCACCGCTCGTCGGGCTACGAGGACGGGGAACATGAACGAGATGGAGGTGGTGGTCTCAGATGTAGCCGTGACGCAGCCATGGCCACTGGCCTTGCCATCGTCAATCCCTCGCCACTTCACGGACCCATCCTTCTTCGTACCTTGCGCGATAGCAAACCTGGGCATGACCCGAACCCTGTTCAGGCCTCCGAACTGTGTTGCCCAACGAGCGAGGCCACGGAGCGTCATACTCGGCATGAGGGTAGGTTGTGGGCGGGCGCGTGTCTCCTTCTCTGCGAGCTCGTGCGCCTTCTGGATGGCGGCGTGGCTCTCGGAGGAGGGAGGGGCAGCCGACGCTCGGGCGCAGAGCATAGAGCACACTTTGCGCAACCACTGAGAGTTGGAGAGGTGGGGTTTGGCGAGGCCGCGTGCAAGGTCTGAGACAGACGACTGGGATGGTCTGTCCACTCTGCGGAAGAGGCCACTATCTCTGACACCGGGTTCAGCTGCCGACCCATCGCCCACCACAGGGAAGCCATACATGAAGTAGTACGGGAGGCGAGTGTCAGGCCACTCAATGGCCTCTACCAGCGCTGCCATGAACGCAATATGGATTGAGCCTGCAGCTAGCCGTACGAACCACGGCATGTACATGGACACGATGACAGCGTTGTATGCCCGCAACGAATCGGCCACATTGCAGAGGGTCTGTCCCTGACGCTGACGCAGTGCTGGTAGGCGGGCGCCGCGTCGAACCATGTCGTCGACGACAGCATTCATCTGTGGCTGAAGTGAGCAGGCCTCGAAGGAGGGGTCGTCTAGCATCACTCCTCTTGCCTCGGTCATGTGGCGAAGCGGGTCGCCAGACTCGCGTACCTTCCGACTCTCCTTGAGAGTAGAGCCTACGCGGTTGAACTCTTGAAAGTCGCCACCCTCGCCGTGGGTGGGGCGAGCGTATGGTCTGTGTATGACACGAGCATCCCTGAGATGTTCCACTGCGTCGAGGTACTCCTGAGGGGGGTGCTGAATGCCGATCATCCGCAGTACCCATCCTGGGCTCTTGTCAGTCGCCTGGCTGCTGGGGCCCTCTGTGGCCTGGTACATCAGAGGGGACTCACGGCAGAATGGTAGCGCGTGATATTCAAACAATTTATTAGGATGGGGAAAACCTCCGAACCGTCGGCGGTCCCTCCGATCCGGGGATATTATTAGAATTATCCGGCATCAAATGAAACGATATACACCGCCGACGTTTCTTTCGTCGTGGGCGCCCGCTGAGGTTCCGAGTCACGGCCAGAAGGCAGAGCTCCAGAAGCCGTCACACACCCCGCTACGCACACGAATGTCTGCCTTGCGCCGTGGAGTTACGGTGGATCAGGAGGTCCTAGACCTGGTGACAAGCAAGGGTGTGAGCAACCCGCAGGCGTTCGCAACGTTGCTGGCCACGGTGATGGAGGCAGACGAGATGACCATCCAGGTGGTCGCTCATGACATGAACTCCGGCAAGGGGGCGCCAACCGAGGAGTGGTGTCAACTCATCAAGACGTATGACTCAACAGACGTGGCCGCGGCTGGTACGGCTAGTGCCATCCCGGCGCCGAACGTGCTGGTGGGCGTCTCGTCTGGGCAATTGCTGATTCTTCTGCGTCGTATCTACCGAGGGGCAGTGGAGATCGAGCGGCAGACGGCCGAGCGGGGCAGTGGGGTCAATGCACACTACGAGAGGCTCGCGCAGTCGTTCGCTCTTGCCGTGGACCCCAACCGTGCTGACCAGGTGCGAAGTAGTGCCGTAGACCCAGACTGTATGGACTCGTCCTGGGAGGATATGAGCGTGGGGTTTGGTCGCCTGTTGCTGATGGGCGTGCCTTAGCCGCGTCGTGGCGTGGTGCAGGGCGTGCCCATCGTGACCATGGACAAGGGGGTCGCGGAGAACATGCTGGCGAGGGCCTGTACGGCAGGGTTCGACTTGCCGGGCGAGGTCTCTCTGCTTCCCGGGCCCTTGCTGCTGACTAGGGTGGCGAAGCACGTGCAGAGCGGCAAGACTGATCCACACAAGCCAACGCGGTCTCGTTTCCCGAGTCACGAGGAGGTGGACGCGCGCGACGCGGACACCATGGACGAGCGGTCGAAGACCCCGTTCAAGGGCGTGACCGACATCTCCTCCCTGTCCGCCGCAATGACTCTCAAGCTGGAGGCCGTCGCTGTGTGCACGGTCGGCATCCTTGTTCCTCCTGGAGTTGAGACCGACCCAAAGGGTGGCGGGTTCGTACTGACTGCCGGCATGCACAAGCGTATGCTGCAGCATCTAGCGGCTACCGCTACTAGGATGCGTGGAGACGCCGCTGGGTTTTATACACACTGGCGGATCAATCAAGATCTGCTAGCGGACCACACTCGGACCATGGATTTCAATTTGGCGTACGCGAAGGTGCGTCTACCAAGCGATTTGTTTTGGCGTGTGTGAGTCATGCGGCGTCGTTCGCGATACTTTAGCGTTAGCTTGCACCTATCGGCTTCCTCGCTGCTCCGCGTCTGTGCAGGTGCTGGCGCACTCGGCCACTGCGCTGGAGACTCGACGCGCGGTGGTACTGGAGCGCGAGGCGGTGTCCATGTTTACCAAGGGGTCCGCACCTGCCCCGGCCGCAGCCCCATCGCAGGCTGTGGCATCGCCCTCTGGGCAAAAGAGCAAGTCGGCTATGAAGCGGGAGAGGAAGGCGGCGGGTAGAGGAGGAGGTCAGTCCCCACCAGGTCCGATGCCTCCAAAACAGGCGAGGCAGCCGAGGCCACCTCCAACCCCCCCACCTACTGCGCCGGCAGGATATCCGCCCTACGGATATTATCCTCCTCCTTCGTACTATCCGTCTGCAACCGCAGTGCCACCGCCTACTCCACCGCCTGGTGCGCCGCCTGGGCGTGTGCATTATCAGCAGATGGTTGGCGGTAACCCTGCCAATCCTCAGAAGTGTAAGGATTTCGCCAAGCCACGTAAGCCGGGCGAGATTGACGAATGTGCGAAGATCCGCCGCGAGTGCATGTTTTCGCACAGCTGAAGTGGAGGAGTCTGGCAGATGGTGGTAGGCGGAACCCTCCTTCTTGTGAAGCCTGTCGTCTTGGATGGGACGGCGCATGACGTGACATACGTGAGCCACGTCGCCAACCAGTCCGCAGGCAAGGGAAGGGAGGGGGGTGATGCCGACTGCGTACGTGTAGCGTGGTTGTTTCAATAGTGCAACCGGTGTACGTTCTCCTGTATGCGAATCCGTGACTGATGGGGGCAGAGGATGATTGATATACGTCAACAATCACGCTCCCAATCAGTCACAATGGTAACAAGCCGGGAGGGTGGGTGGGGGCTTGAATTCGTGGCAGTCTGCCCGCCTGCCGCTTCAGTGTCGTTGCCTGACTCCATTCGTTCTGACGCCGTGAGAGAGAATGAGTTTTTTACGAATATTCGCGACGTGATTTGACGGCGTTTATTTATACGCGGCGGGCGCTGCTGGTGCCCGTTGAAAAATATTCGCGGAAGAGTGATCTCAGATATTGCGCGACAAAACAATTCGCGGGATGAGTGATCTAAGATAATACGCGACCTTCATCAAAGGTGCGTTTGAGTTATTAGCCGAGGTTAATAACAATCCGCAGGGGGGGGGTTTGGGCAAGCCTGGTGACGTGTGCGTCGGGACCAGGTTAGCCTAGTTCGCCCCCTGTACTGGCAGCCTTACAGTACTACTGCCACTCCCTCCAAGCCGGTATTAGCATAAGACTGACAGGGGGGGGGGCGTTTGTATGTCCGTATGTGCTAGGCTTACACCTATATTCACATACTGGGGAAGGCGTGATGTATGGTTACAATCATCTTCTTATAACCAACTCTACGTACGTATATGCTGGGTGGTTCGAGTGAACGCACATCCAGCGGTGTGGGAGCTAAACCGCGGTGGGGATACTTCCCACTGGCTGCTGTCGTGTACGGGATGACGCAGGTCGGTCCCATAGCTCGGCGGTCGGCGGCTATGTCCCCACCGCTCACGCGCATACCTAGGTCTGCGCCCCGTGTATACTACGTCTGTCACGTCTGCCTTGCCTCCACCACCACCGCAGACACCGTTCTCCCGCTGTGCAGGTGTAAAGAGAGAGGGGGGGGGGGGGGTTATGGCTAACGTGCTGGCTAGTCGTCGCATGGTGCTCCGACGTAGTCGTTCCCGTCGTCGACATTCGCGGCCTCCTGGGACCTCACGAGCTCAGTGTTGAGGGTGAGGGGGGGGAAGCGTTGAATGGCAGTACGGAACGTGGCATCGCGGAATGCAGCGATGGACCTACTCCATCCGTGTGGGGAGGGAGGTTGGCCAGCGCTGACATACGACTGGACCCATGCCGCGACGAGACTGGTGCTGACAATCGCCACCGACGAGGCGCTGCCGTCGACGCCGTCCGACCCGTATCTCAATGCAGTGTGCTGGCCTGACGCCCTGGACCTGGCCTCAGCCTACGTCATGGACGTGACGCGTGACCCTGCCCATGCGCCGCTTTCGGCCGCCGCTTCGCCTGAGTTGCAGGGGTAGGCTAATGCGTCCCATGCGGGGCGTGCTCGCTTCAGGCCGTGCACCGTCATCTCATTTATCTCCACGATGGACCATGGAGGACAGGTCCATGGGCCGCCGGGGCGCAGTAGCACCGGTGCCATGAGGCACTGGCGGAGCGCCTCGGCGCAGCGGTTGTGCGGCATGGGCCTCTCCACCCCTGGAGGGGGGGGGAGGGGGGGTAGGTTGCAGCACCCACACTGTGTCGCTTGTCACGTGTGGTATGACTGCGATATGGTGGGAAGTGCCACCCTCCCTCCCCCACCTTGAGCGTCCCCGTGGCTCCCCTTCACACATGCGAGTATGTGCACACCGGACGCGTATACGCATGTCATCATATACACGTATAGCCGACTTATGCTCACCGCACTCACCTGCCGGGGAGACAAACGCGGTAGCTGCGAGTGGGCCTCCAGACGGGGTGTTGACGTCACGTACCATATACGCCTCGTCGCCCAGCGGTTGGATGGAGTACATGAACTCGCGCGACCAGTCACACGTGCCGTCGATGCCCGCGCGGGAGGCGAACATCGGGCGGGACGAGCGGCCGCTGGTGCTGGGGGGCTTCTTGTAGTCGATGCCTGTGGCACCTACAAGCAACTGGTCGTAGACCTGAATGTCGCCCGACCGCCCTGCCATCTGCTCGCGGAGGTCGAAGTACAGGATGGCCAACAGCTGGGCCGTAGTCCACGAGGGGATCTGGCCGCGGTACGACGACACGACGTAGTGCAGCCACAGCACCATGGTAGGCGAGGGTGCTGCAAACGGACACACAGAGAGTGCATATGTCAGCATGACACATGCACTTGGCGTGTACTCGTGTGGAGTGCACGGTGAGCTGTCATCAGTGGACTACGCAGCAAGATAGTGACACAGGGCAGCACGCACTGGGGGACTGCCCTGTGTTGACGCGCTCAGGCTTGTGCGTGTCTGTGAACTGCCGCACCACCGGGGAGGCCAGTGCAGCCTGGAGTGGGAAGCGCAGTTTGTCAGAGGCGAGACGCGCACTGCGCACCACGCTCCTCACCACAGTGGTGCCGTTGCAGTTGGGCTTGTCCCTCAGCCCTTTCGCGGTGCGGCGTGCGCAGATGAGCCTGGCATGCTCAACTGCTACGCGCATGCGTGTGCGGAGGTACTCGACGAGCTCGTCGCCTGACGCAGGGCGGTCGTAGACCGTGCTGCTCGCACACTTGCGGTGAGCGGCGGCAAATGCGCGAAACCCCTGCACGAAGCAGTAGACATCCTTGAGCATGCAGGCGCTGATGTCGAGCATGTACTTGTACAGCTCGGCCCGCATGTCATCAGCCGACCTATCGTGATCGGCTGGCAGGCCGAGTATAGAGGGCAGCACGCTGAGCGAGACGAGGGGCAGCAACCGGACTGCCTACCCGTGGCGAAGCTGCATCTGGCGCGCCTCACCCTTGGGGAGGTGGGCAAATGCAGGTGCTTCTGCCGCCCATTGAAATGGGCTGCGCATAGGGCTGCGGCTCGGGCTGGTGCCATCCGGCTGCCGGCGCGCAACCGCTCTCGCCGAATCGCGATCCGGAGATACCGTCGCAAACGCCGGCACCAAGGGGGAAGTGGTGTACGGTGCCACCCTCTGGCGTCCAGACCGGCGTGCCTGCCTGCCGCCACCTCTCTGGCGCCAGGAGTGGAACGGTATATACGAGCGGGAACGCGCAGCAGTGAAGTGGGCTGTGTCGGTTACAGGGAACGGGAGCGTGCATGCAGCCGATGCGGACTGCGTCGGCATGCTGCGCCTGCCTCTGACCTCCCCGTTGCAGGCCCTCAGAGACTGCCCGCGGGAATACAAAGGGCGGTGCCGCGCGCGGTACCGTGCCGGCTTCCATGCACCCCGTGGCGGTCATGGTACGCGCGGGGGGGAGGGGGGGGCCATATGGACGTACAGATCCGCCGCGCACAGAGTGCGGGGGACTGAATCCAGACATTGGGGCAGACGCCTCGGCAGACTGGTCCCCAGTGAGGGTGCCAGCTGCCTCGGCCTCTGCGGGGCGACTGCCAAGCGCGTTCACAGCGTGGATGCGTGCGATCCACTGCGCGAGGTTACCCGCCAGGTCGCCGCTAGCGTCCGCAGGCGGTGAGGGAGGAGGAGACACGGGTGGTGCCGACTCGTCCGCGACGGCAGGGGGGTCTGCAGGGGGGGGGGTTCTCTGTGCTAGTATGCGCTAGGTATACGGCATGCATACGCATACTGGGGAGGCGTGGGGTATGGTTATGATCAGCATATTATAACCTTATCTACACACGTACATGCTGTGTGGTTCGACGAGACACCTCCAGCATGCATCACAGGCGCATCACCGACCTGCAGAAGGCTCAGTGGGCTGGCTGGCGGCTACGGCGGCAGCGCGATGAGCTTGCTCCCATCGCAACATTCGGACGCCTGCCAGCCACTCCTCGGAGTACATCGCGGCAGCCATCTGGCGGAGGCGGAGGTCTTCCTCCATGGCCGCCTCCTCTGCGGCGGCGGCGGCCTCCCTTCTGGGCTCCAGCGCACAGACGCTGTCCTCGTCGAGGCTCCCCAAGGCCTCAAACCACTCCTCTGGCTCGTAGAATGATTCGAAGTATTCAGCGTGAGGAGCAACGGAGCGACAGGCGCGACGGCCAGGCTTGAATTCGTGGCAGTCTGCCCGCTTGCCGCTTCAGTGTCGTTGCCTGACTCCATTCGTTCTGACGCCGTGAGAGAGAATGAGTTTTTTACGGATATTCGCGACGTGATTTGACGGCGTTTATTTATACGCGGCGGGCACTCCTGGTGCCCGTTGAAAAATATTCGCGGAAGAGTGATCTCAGATATTGCGCGACAAAACAATTCGCGGGATGAGTGATCTAAGATAATACGCGACCTTCATCAGAGGCGCGTTTGAGTTATCAGCCGAGGTTAATATCAATCCGCAGGAGGGGGTTTTGGGCATGCCTGGTGACGTGTGCGTCGGTACCAGGTTAGCCTAGTTCGCCCCCTGTACTAGCAGCCTTACAGTACTACTGCCACTCCCTCGAAGCCGGTATTAGCAAACTTTGCTAATACCGGCTTCTGGCAGCCTTACAGTACTACTGCCACTCCCTCCAAGCCGGTATTAGCAAAGTCAAGCCGGTATTAGCAAACTTTGCTCATACCGGCTTGGAGGGAGTGGCAGTAGTACTGTAAGGCTGCCAGTACAGGGGGCGAACTAGGCTAACCTGGTGCCGACGTGCACGTCACCAGGCATGCCCAAACCCCCCCTGCGGATTGTTATTAACCTCGGCTAATAACTCAAACGCGCCTCTGATGAAGGAGGAAAAAAACCAAATTTCCCACGCGCGGAAGGGTTTTCGACACGCGCGCGCCGGAGCGGCACCACGACACGCGGCACCCACAGGAAAATCACGCAAGGGAGTATTTCTACATGGATACGACACAGGACATGGACGCGGTGGCGCCTGCAAAAATTGCGGCGATTGCGCGCTACACTGAACTCGCTAGAGCGAGACGCACGTCTGACATGGCCAAGTGCGTCCGCCAGACCCTACTAACCCGGGTACAGGATAAGAAATTTGTACTCCGAGGAAAGGGCGACGCAGTTACGATTGCACGAGCGCATGCAGCCGTGCGCGAGGCAATCCCGACTTTGCTGGCTAAGCACGACGCATTTCTGCTGCCAGGGTGAGGGCAAAGGATGCAAGGGGCAGAGTATGTGGTCTATATGAGCTGAAATTGCTGGCACGCTCTCCTGAGGAAATGCAACTGGGGATGGCAAGGCTCGCTGGAGCGGGGTTCAGGCCGGTAGTTACGGAGGAGGATTTTGGGGAGGACGAATGCTGCACAATTCTGGCTCCAAAGGAGGCGTGCATAGGCGAACTGATAGAAGACTTGGTCAACCTCGCAGGAGTGACCAAGCTTGCGTATACAGTGGGCGGCGGCTTGCCTGGTGCCGGCATGGACAAGGTAAGGATCTGTGTCAACGGCAGCCCTGAAGAGTTGGTCAAGGCAGATCCGAAGCTGGCACGCATGGATGACGGGGTTGTGACGGTGTATCCGCTTACTCATGCTGTTGTTGCTGAATCTTCCGGGGGGTCGGGGTTGACGACGGCATCGAGGTACATGGTAGTTCCGGGACGCGCAAGGACGAGAGGGGGCACCTTGAAGATTGGCGTTCTTGCCATTGGGGCGGAACGCGACGACAACAAAGAGGGCCGCCCGATGAGGCAATTTTTTGCTGAGGCATTTGCTGCTGCGGAGGATGATGTTAGGTTCTTTTCACTTCACGACAAGGGGTTGGCGGATGGGGCCTACGAGATATCGGTTCCGGACACGCCGGAGAACAGGGAACAAAAAGCACTATTCGTCGCGATGTGCGCGGACGGGACGTGGACGCCAGAGGCTGGGGACGACTTCTTGTGTTATCACGACCCCTGCCCACCTGCCTTCCTGTTTGCTGTGGACCGACTGAAGTTATTGGGGGTGTGCCGTTCTTTCGCACCGGAATATCTAGCGGAGAAGGAGCAGATTGGCGAAGCACACCGGCAGGCTATTGAGAGTTTGGTGGCGCAAGTCGGCATGGTGGCGGAAAACGCGGCAGCCGATCGCTCTTCGTTAGCGGCAGGGCAGGCGCTACTCAGAGACGAGCTGTCGGCACAGGCAAAGGCACAGACAGACGCGATGGCCGCTCAAACTAAGGCGTGCGAACGGCACAGCAAGGAGACATCCGAAACTATGTCGGCCCTCCAAGCTCAGACGGAGGAGATACAGACGGCAATTGAGCTGCAACGTGACATGGTGGCCTCCGCGCATGCAAGGGCCGATGACGGCCGACGGGCGGCGGATTCGATTGCTGAGACCCTGGCGAGTTTGATGCTACAAAATAATTGCTTGATGCAACGCATTGCAGGTCCGGAGACAGCGCGTTCGCGCCGTACACTTGCTTTCGAAGCTGTGGAGGCCGAGGCAGGGTCGGAGATTGACGAAGCTTTGACGGGTGACCTACCACCTCTCACTCAACCAGAAACAACAGGAGCTGCTGCAGGGGATGTGGGGATGGAGGGGCGGAGTGGGGATCCACAGGTGGGACTGGACGCAGAGGGGGAAGTGTCAGCTGCGGATGAGTCGCTCGAGCCGACGGTGTGGAACTCGCAGGAGGGCAGGGACGACGGCCCTGCGAGGTTGGCGGCCTCGACGGCAGGTACACAACTGGGGGTGGAGGAGGAGACGGAGGAATTGGATACGAGTACATCAGAGGCGACACTGAGGAGGCTGAGGGGAGCGCTGTCGAGGGCCAAGGTGGTTCAAGGTGCCAGGGCTAACGCGGCAGGCACTACTACACCTCCGCTGTCCACAAGGGTGGGCTCGAGACGTGCGCGCAACCCGCAGGAGGGCCCGACGACAGAGGCCGGCATGAGACCGGCAGCGAAGCGGTCAACCTCGACGGCCGAAGGTGACGCCAGGCGTGCATCGCCAAGGGGGGGTGGAGTCGGGCGAGCCTCGACTTGGGAGGGCTTGAGAGCATGGGGACACATGTGCATGCTGATATTAGCTTTTGCGTTCAGGGGGCTGGATTCTGCAGTCCTGGAGTTCAGGAGCGGAGAAAACAGCGGAGGACATGCCACGGCATATGAGCCGATGATGCTACAGACCGACAGGTGGCGAGGGGCACACGGGTTTACAGGATTGGGGCGCGCGTTCGCGGGGGAGCTGCATCTGAGAAGGAAAAAAAAATGATTGAGTTGCGGATTGCAACATGCTCGCAGCGACTGAGCGGCGAGGGAAAGATGCGGGCCCTGGACAGGCGCGGAATGAAGCCCTGGAACCCTCGTGGGGGGTGGGTGGAGCAGGGATACAATTCGGGAAGGGAATGCTCAGCCCTCATGTGCATCGTCCTTTCACGAGAGTGGCGCTGTGACCGACTGAACCCAACAGGCGCTACCGCCCCGGGGCTGTGGAGTGTGAATATGTCCCAGGGCGCGAAAATTGCTCCGACTCTGCATCCTCCTGATCATCTCTCGCCACCGTGCTCGTTGCATTCGACTTCGAGGACTATCTTGCGTACTCCTCCCACAAGGGGCTCTTCGGCACCATGCACACGCCTACCCTTCACCCCATATATCTGCCCAGACGCCCATGGGCTGGAAGGGGAGGTGACGGGGACGGAGGGGGGCTGGAGACTGAAAGGGGGGAAACGTTGGAATACTCACAGGAGGGGTCACGTGCCTGCATGGTTGGGTGCGAAGGGGCGCTACACACCCCCCAGCGCTCACTCACTTACTGTGCTGTTTCCCTGCGTACCGAATGAGTATGTTCAAACCACTTCTCCTTGCCGTGCTTTGATGGACTCGGCGCTGACTTTATCTCTGGGGACTTATATGCGTGGCATGAGGATATGCCCCTCTTTGAGTCGCCAATTCGAACGTTCTTTTTTGATTAATATTCGGCTATGCGCTGGGAACTTGATGGGAGATATTCAGGGGTTTTTAAGGTGCCAGCGCACGGGGACTTCCGGTGGGCGCGCTGCGATGGGGCGTGCGGGCAAGAAGGATGCTTCGAGGCGCTCTGTGTCAGGTGATTCCGG
>CATOSE010000429.1:0-11288 GCA_951812265.1 Taphrorychus bicolor | reverse complement strand
CAAGCGACCGATTGCATCGCGCAAGACCTCCGACGAAATTGCTGAGCGAATTCTGGAATGCATCATGGATACATCCAAACACTTTTCGGAGAGTGCTACCAAAGAATACAAAGCAACAATTGGCAGTAGAGACTTCGAACTTGCCGGCGGGCAACGTGATTTGCCGGGCTAGTCGCGTACTACCACGGCCAATGGAAAAGTGCCGTTGAAAACCGCCTTCCGGGGTTCACCATTCGTGATCCAATCAAGCGCCCTTCACGCCCTTCACGCAATACACTTGAATCAGGCTTGATCGCCACCGAATCACTGCACTCGGCTGGAGAATATGATTACTACTCACCTCGTCCCGGATCACCTTCCGAAACCCTTCACCTCCTTGCCGATGCCGGCCACGAAGTTGCCGGGAAACGTGGCTCCGTTACCACCTCAGATTGGTCCATTCTCACTCAAGATGAACTGTGCCTTGCATGCGACGATGGTGGCCAAAATGACAATTTCGATGTCGCACTCGTTTTCGACAGTGATGACACCGCGAGCGTTGACATAATTTGCTATCGTTGCCGAGGTGCCGGCCACATCGAGCGTATGTGTCCCTCGTCCAAGAAATTTCGTTCCTTCTCATATGTAATTCCGCTCCTCCAAGCGAAGCAAAAGCAAGTAGGCAACGGCCCTCCAAGGCGCCCTCCCGGTCGTGGCCAACGCGCACCTTTCTACGCGCAACCCCGACGGTTTGAGATGGGCATGCGCGGTGGCGGCCGTACTTCCGAATCTCGGGGTCGTCAAGCCCGTGGACGTGCGCGTGATGGTAGTCGACGTGCTTATTCTGCGACACCCATTGGGGATGACTACGCCACGTCATTCTCGGACGAATCTGAATCTGCATCAGCCGCGGTGGTTTCACCCCCGCCGTCCGTTGCCCCGTTGTCTTCATCCTCCGATGAACGTCTCGAAAGCGCCCAATCCGCCGTCCCGATCGTTATGCCGACAACTTTCTCCATCTCCGACGATTCTCTCTTTGAGAGTGAGCGCCTACACTACTGCGCCGAATCTACACCTTCCGTCACCAAAACCCCGTGCTCTCCTCCCATCGATCCCTCCGCGGTGCGTTCTCGCCGATGGCTTACGCACAGCGTTGCCGGTACGCGCGGTATGATGCTTGCCCTCGCGACACTCGTGGTCAGTATGATAATTTCAACGCTCAATACGGTGTGAACGCTTGCTCGCCGGCGCCGGTACGGCATGCATCTTCCTGATTTGCCTCCTCGGCCTCGCCCGTTGCGATGTCGAACATGCCTTCATCGGCAAGCTTCTCGAACATAGAGGAGTCGGCCTTCGTGGCACCATCGATAGTGGCGCCACCACCACCTCCATCCACCTAACCGCATTGATCTTATTACTCGAATCACTGACGAAGCGCCAAACCTCCAACTTCAGATCGCTGATGACAAGTGGCTGGAGATCCTGAAAATTGGCGAAATGGATAGGCCGGTGCGCGGCTACAAGCTCGTTGAAGACCCCGCCGTTGACCCTCGTGATTGGCGTGAAATCCCGACCACCGACGTCATCCGAGCACACGTACCTTCGTCGTGGAAGGTTTGGGAAACAATACGATACTCTACTCGACACGTGGGCTCAAACGTGACGGCGTCAACGTATATTTCAACGACGACAACTCAATTCGTCGTCAAGATTGCCTTCGCCTCGCGTCGGGCACGGTTGTGCCTTTTCTCACGGGCAAGGCATACCGTATTGACATTTCCGGTGAGTTGCCCCCCCCGTCCACACCCGAGACGTGCAACGCCACAAGCACACCGGCTGCGCTACGACGTTCGGCTCGAGCCCCCGCTTTGTTCCATCGTGCGGTTGGACATTGTGGCAAACTTCGTATGCGCAATAGCAACATCGTCATCGACGGCGTTAAACTCTCAGACCTCGACTGGACGGATGATAATTGCTCATGCCGTGGTTGCAGGATCGGCAACAGGTCCGCAGTAATCAAGACGAGGAAACCTCCCGCCCATCATAGCACCGCAGCGTTCTCGCATTTTGGCCAGGAGGTTAATACCGATTTGTGCACGGGGTTCGAACCGTCCTTTCCCCATGCTTTCCGTAGCATGTGTAACTTCGTCGACAGGTATGGCAAAGAGTCTTGGCTCATGTTCATGCGCAACGAAACCTCGACTGAAACAGCTTCTGCGCTCACGACGTTTCACATGTCCGTACAACACCGGCTACGCGACGGTATGATCGGTCGATGGGTCACAGATAATGGATACGGCTTCTTGGGTTCTGACGTCCAGTCCGTTGCTGACGCGCTCGTTCAAAATCGCGGCTACTCCGTCCCTAACGAATCGAATACATTAGCGGTACCGGAGCGTCACTGGGGCGTCTTACAGCGGATGATGCGCTCTGATATGCACTATCCACCCCAACCAGTACCGCCTTGTATGTGGCCTTGGTCAGCCCGACAAAACAACCTGTTGCTCTACTTTCTACCCACGAATTCATTCAAGCCCCCTCAATCACCCTTCCAATTTGCCACAGGTGATTCTGCTCCTGTCGACCTAAGCTGGGCGCGAACAATGTTTTGTGACGTCACAGTATCTGTTCCGTTGCGCGACATCAATGGAAAGCTAGGTGCCAGATCCGCAGACGGTTGTCATCTTGGCTACGACGAGCGCCGCAACGCACACTTCGTCTACGTCCCCATCCCTCCGTCGCCTGAGCACGTTCATCGTCACTGAGTGGCGCGAAGACTCGTTTGAGCACGTTATGCGCTTATCGAGCGACACGCCCGTCGAGTATGTTGACACTATGGACTTTCCAGTCGGAGGTTTCACCCAGCGGTTCCTCCCTCGCAGGTTCACCGCTCGTGGCCCTGTCCGTGTCGTCGCGGCCGCCGAAGGAACCCGTCACGTACTGTTCCTGTACCATCGTAACCGCGACCATAGTGCTCCTGCACTCTTGCGTCAGCTCGGCTACACCGTTACCTGCTATGATATCGCCGACGGCCACGACTTGTCCGATCCGACACTCCAACGGACCGTCCTCGACGCGGTTGCCGCCCGTGCTTACTCCTTTGTATTCATGTGCCCGCCGTGCACCACAGCGTCCATTGCTTTCGTCCCGCCTCTGCGTCTGAAATCTGCCATCCACGGCGTCAGCTCCCTGTCGACTTACCATCGCCAACTTGTGGACGATGCAGATGCGCACTTCACGCTTTGCTTCGACGTCATTGACGCGTGCACTGTGGCCGACGTCCCATGGTGTTTCGAAGTTGTGCGTCACGCTCGGTCCGTGGCCCGGCTTACTGGCCCAAATTCGCACACAACGGTTTCGTTTGGGACATGCGACGCATGCGCCTCTCGCGTGGAGTGTACATGGCATTCGCACAATGTCGTTTCGACGCACCATGGCAAAAGTATACGGGTCTCATGGCCAGTGCAGGCCGCGCCGCCGAAGTCTTCAATCGTATGTTCAGCCACGCCGTTTGCACATGTACGTCACACACCGTCAAACTCCAAGGCTACGACGTTGACGGCATCGCTCGTACATCTAAAGCGCACGAATATAACGTGCGCCTTTCGCAACAATTCTGCGCCGCCATCGATGAGAGCTGCAAATCTGCCCAGGAGGGAGAATGTGCCGATTGGTCAGAAGAGCTCCATCTCTGCTCCACCTGCGACCTGCAAACGCTTCTCGCTAGCCCGGCGCCATCATCACCGCCTGCTCTTCCGCCTGTAACCGAAGACTCTGGTATCTTCAGAGGCCTCTCCCGTGAGGAAATCATCTCTCTCAACGCGAGCGCGTATCGCGAGTCCCGTCGCCCCGACGACAGCGTTGAAATGGAGATCTGGGCATCCCGTTAACACACAGACATACCTGTGGAACCGTACATGATAATTAGGTAAGCAGTACCTAAGGGGAATATGTCCGTAACCTGTCGGTTCGGAGGGGAGTCTCAGAATTTGGGTGTCCGGCTCCGTGTGGGGGTTTGTGAGGCACGTCTCTGAAGACGGGACCGCGGTGAGGAGCCGAAGTAGATATACCAATTGATGTGGCATGTAGTTGTATTATTCAACGTGGTGCTTCAGCCGGGTTCTCATTGCAACTCGGGTCTCGTCGCAGGCATGCCTCCACGAGAACCACGGTACGACTTTGAGCCATATGATGGCACGCCTGGAGAGGCTTGGGAATTCTTTGACGAGCGACTTCAGAACCATCTCGCGGGTGAGACGGATGATCGTGGATGGTCGCTCGCGGACTACCTCCTGGGCGTAGATGAGGGCGGCGCAGCAGGCCCAACATTTCCCCAGGGCCATGCAGGCGCCATTGAGCGCCGTAAGGGACTACAAGCACGGCGCCGCCGTGAGAAGGACACATATGCGATTATTGCAAAGCATGTCACCGATCCGGATTGGACCACAGACCTTCGCACTCACTACTTTCAGGATGGACTCAATGCGTACAACGCGCTCGCCCAATCCTGCTCGAAACCTGTGTCAGCTATCAGACTACGCCAGCTCAACAGGCAGTGGGATGAGCTTGATATCTTGTCAGAGGTGGGCATCAATGCCAACTCCATTACACTGATGCTTAAACGCATCAAAGCAGTGAATGCCAAGCGACCGCACGCGCAGCGAAAAACCTCTGACGAAGTCGCAGAGCGTCTGCTTGAATGCATCTTTGATACCAGCAAGCACTTCCACGAAGGCGCCATGAAAGAATATAATTTACCGCCTGGCTCGCGCGAGTTCGAAACTGCGGCAAATGTGCGTGACGTGGCTGCACTCGCAGCGCACTATCAGTCTCAATGGGAAACTGCAGTTGAAAGTCGCCTTCCCGGATTTGCCATACGCGATCCGGTCAGGAGACCCACCCGCCCCACTCGAAACACGCTTGAAGCAGGACTGTTGCTTCACCACACTGACGAAGGCAGCGAGCGTGCGTTCAGCTTAAACGCGGGGTCCGAAAACTTTTATGTACCTTCATCGGGCTCTCCCGCACCGACACTAGCCGCATTGGCTAACTATGGGCATGATGCAGCCTGTCGGCGTGGTACTCTCACAACCACTGATTGGGAAGCGCTATCTGCAGAAGAACTTCAGCTCTGTGCGACATGTGGCGTTATTGAAAATTCAGGGGAGGTGGCTCATGTGGCTGATTCTGACAATCAGCTCTCCGTGGAAATCATTTGTGATTGTTGCCGAGGCATTGGCCATATTCGTCGCGTATGCCCGTCGTCCTCCAACCGCTTCAGATCCCTCGACTACGCCATCGGAATTCTCATGGCTAAGAAGCAATCGTTAGGGGCCGCACCTCCACGTAGGCCGGCTGGGCGCGGCCAACGCGCACCTTTCCGAATGCAACCGCGCTCATACCAACCGCGCGGTGGCGGAACCGGTCGGGGTTTTGGCGGACGTGGCCGTCAAGGAAATCCATCCAGCCAACGCAGATTATACACAGCAGAAGACGATGATTATGCAACTGAATCTGGCTACGTGGCTGCATGTGATCTCTTTCAACCCGAACATTGCAACCCCGTTTCCACCGATACCATGTCCTCCGGCCCGTCCGAATCCTCCTCGGCTGCCTCGTGCGCATCGCGTGAATTTTTGAGCGTGTCCACAGAAGTGTCAAAAGTGGCGCCTCAATCACCTCATGCAACACCCGTTGTGTACACCTCTTCAACTTCATCTCGTGCCGACCCCCGTATTCCGCCTCCGTCTTTCTTTTCCGATGACCACCTCTTCGAAAGTGAAAAGCTTAACTTGGCAATCGAGCTTGCATCACCCGCTTCGTCGAAGCCTCAATCAAATTCTGATTGCGCCCTTCTTTCGCCGCCCATGACGCCGCCGTCTCATCCCACGCTCGATGCTCGCGGTACCATGCACATTTCCGAGCCGTCGTGCGTTGCTCCGCCTAGCTCGTGCGAAACCAAGGTGCCCCCCCTTCCGTCCGAAGATGCGCACCTCGATGCATTGCTCGAATCCGCGTCGGGGCTAGTGCAACCGCCGCCGCCACCGCCTCCTCTTCGACGCCGATGGTTCAAACGCAGTTTTGGTGGCCCTCGTGCCGCCCTCTTAGCTATCCTCGCGTTGGCCGCCGGTATAGCCGTTTCCATGCTCGAGGCCACCGAACGCGTCGCCGCGGCCGTCGGGTCGACATCCATTTTTCTAGTTCTCTTCGTCGCGCTTGCTCGATGCAACACCGAATCCGCCATGGCCGCTTCTCACGCCGGCAACTTCGCCGCGTCTCCCCACCGATTGCTTGGCACCATCGATAGCGGCGCCACTACTACCGCGATCTCCACACAACGCGTTGATATGCTTGACCGCATCACCGACAATCACCCCGACATCCAACTACAAATCGCCGACGATAAGTACTTGGAAGTCGTGGCCGTCGGTGAGATGAGCCGCAAGGTGCGTGGATACCGCCTCACGCCCGCATCCGATGCACCGCCGTCCCGTTGGGCCGAAGTCCCCGCCGTCGACACCCTTCGAAGTACGCGTACGTTCGTCGTCGATGGCCTAGGCCCCAACACCGTCCTCTACTCTACTAGAGGGCTTAAGGTGGACGGCGTAAAGGTGTTCCTCAATGCCGACAACTCGATACAACGGGAAGATTGCTTGCTCTTATCCTCCGGTACCGTCGTCCCCTTTGTTCCGGGCAAGTCCCTCCGTATCGATATTTCGGATGCAAGCGCCGCCACCCCATCACCGTCTACCGAAACGTGTTTCGCCGCGGGTACTCCGGCGGGTCTTCGCCGCTCTTCGCCGTCACTCTTTCATCGTGCACTTGGCCATTGCGGCAAACACCGCCTTTCGAAGTGTAACATCACTATTGATGGAGTCAATATGTCGAGCGTTGCTATCTCCGATGACGAGTGCCAATGCCGTGGTTGCCGGTTGGGCAATCGATCCGCCGTCGTAAAAACAAGGAAGCCGCCCGCCGCCCATAGTACACAAGCCTACACATATTTCGGGCAACAAATTGAATCCGACCTTTGTACCGGCTTCGAACCTTCCTTCCCGCACGGCTTTCGTAGTATGGTCAACTTCATCGATAGATGGGGTAAGGAATCTTGGTTAATGTTCATGCGCAACGAGACCACACCGGAGGTCGCGTCTAGCCTTCATTCATTCTATGCGTCGGTCAAACATCGATTGCGAGACGGCATGGTGGGAAGATGGGTGACGGACAACGGTCAACAATTCATTAGTACGGATATGGACGCCGTTGCCGAAGAGCTCACGCGAGATCGCGGATACTCCGTGCCGAATCAACCGAATACACTTGCCGTGCCCGAACGACATTGGGGCGTTCTCCAACGTATGATTCGATCCGACTTGCATTATCCGCCTACTCCCGTGCCGGCGTGTATGTGGCCGTGGTCGGCCCGCCAAAGCAACTTGCTTCTCTACTACCTTCCGACTAACGCACTTTCGCCACCCGTATCCCCGTACCAATACGCCACCGGCGACACTACGCCCGTGGACCTAAGTTGGGCACGCACTATGTTTTGCGACGTCACCGTCACCGTGCCCGACCGAGAAATAGACGGCAAGCTTGGCGCCCGCTCGGCCGATGGATGCCACTTGGGGTATGACGATCGACGCAACGGCCACTTTTGCTACATCCCCGGCCTCAACCGACTTAGTACGTTTGTCGTTACCGATTGGCGCGAGGATTCGTTCGAACATGTGATGCGTCTCTCCGCCGATACGCCGGTAGAGTACGTAGAGGCGTGGGACTTCCCGGTCGGCGCTTTCACCAAGCATATGCTCCCGAAGCGCTACACTCGCCGAGGTCGTCCCATTGCCGCGTCCGCGTCCGAAACGTTTGTGTTCCGAGTGCTCCTCCTATTCCACCGCGAGCGCCCCGATAGCATGACCACGATGTTGCGTGCTATGGGACACACCGTCACCGCCCTCGACACCGTCGACGGCCACGATTTGTCCCTCCCGGCGCTACAAAAGAGCATCCTCCGAGACGTCGCCGCCGGCAAGTACGACTTTGTCTTCCTATGCCCACCGTGTACGACCGCGTCCATTGCCCATGTACCGCCCCTACGAGTTAAGTCCGCCGTCCGTGGTATCCCCGGACTCACATCCCACGACCGGCAAGCCGTCGACGCCGCGAACGCGCTCTTCGATTTCTCTTTCCGCGTCATTGCCGCTTGCGATGCCGCTAATACCCTATGGGCTATCGAGAGTTGTGCCTCGCGTTCTAAGCCCGACCATGCCGCCTGGCCTCACTTCGCGCATAACGGCTTCCTATGGGATTTCCCCGAGCTCCGCGACTCGCGCGGTGTGTACATGTCGTTCGCACAGTGCCAGCTGGGCGCCGACTGGCAGAAGTATACAGGCCTGATGGTGCACCCTTGCGCCGCCGATTGCTTCCATCTCTTGTTTGCGCCGGCTGCTAGGTGCACTTGTAAATCACACAGGGTGCGTCTGCAGGGCTACGACAGCAGCGGCTTAGCTCGTACAGCTGTCACACAGTACAACGCACAGCTGTCGCGACACCTGTCCGTTGCCATACACGAAGCGTGCTCACAGGCCCGCCCCGTGCGCGTCCAGGAGGGAGAATCTGCCGAGGAGGGAGCCTCGACCGGGTGGACGCACACGTTGCATAGCCTCCCGAGCCACGAGCTACTCACGGCACTCGCCGAACCACCTCCGCCGCTCCCTCCGCCGCTTACCGACGACGTAGGTCTCTACCACGGCTTATCGCGCGACGAGATCGCTTCCCTTAATGCATCGGCGTACAGGGAGTCCCTCCCGCCGAACGGATGGAGCGACGAGATGGAGATCTGGACCTCCGACGCAGAAGGCGCATACAAGGTGAGTGAGATAGGTAGCGTCCCGGTGCCGAAGACCGTAGCGGAGGCCGAGCGCTCGACGCATTGGCCGCTCTTCCGTGCAGCGATGGAAGAGGAGATCACCGGCAAGCTACAGAACCAATCGTGGCGTGTTGTCGAGCGCCCCGCGCACTGCAGGGTACACAAATCTCGCTGGGTTTTCGCCGTTGCCTACTACAACGACAAGTCGATCCGTAAGATCAAGGCGAGATTCGTGGGCTGTGGGTATTCGCAGGTGCCCGACAGGGACTACGATAAGGTGTTCGCCGCTACACTCCCGGGCGTCAGCTTCCGCGTGCTACTCGTGTGCATAGCCGATGAGGACCTCGAAACCGATCACATCGACGCGGTGAAGGCATTTACGCAGGCCGACATCGACCGAGAGGTGCACGTCGAGATGCCCGAGGGTTTCTCCACACCAGGGTTCGTCCTCCTCCTTCTGAAGGCACTCGAAGGTATCAAGCAAGGCGCGCACTTGTGGTTTAGCCTCAACCGGGCGGCATGGCTTAAGCTAGGCTTTGTATCGTGGATGAACGAGACAAACCTCTACTTCCATCCGGTGCTCAAGATCCGCGTTGGAGTGTTCGCCGACGACACTATGGTGGGTTATCCGAAGAGGGTTCAAGCGGAGTATCTCTCGATCAAGAGGGCTTATGCGGCGATCATTAATATAGGCGATCTCACCCTAGCACCAGCCGTGAAGTTTACAGGGGTTGACATTACGCGTGACAGACGGTGGAAGACCATCTCTATCACACAGCAGCATTACATCGAGCAGCTGGCTCTCGACTACGAGGGCAAAATCGTGGAACATGACACCCCGTACGGCACCACTCGAGAGCAACGCGTAGCCTTCGATAAGTTACGCGAGGCCACCGGCGAGCCAGTCGATAAGTCCGAGTATCTTGCGATCATGGGTAAGCTTGTGTGGCCTTCATCGATGACCCGCCCGGATATAGCACAGGCAGTGAGCAGCCTGTGTGCCATGGTCTCCGCCCCACTTTGTGTTCATCTGTCCGCGGCATACACCGTAATCGGGTACCTAGTGAGGACGAAATCGCTAGGCATTACCTTCGGTGGCCCGATCCAGATCCCACCTGGCCTTAGCGTACGACCACCAGGATTCGATGAGTCTCGCGGCCTGTACGTTGTCCACGACAGCTCCTGGGGCTCCCAAGTCAGGCCTATGGGCGGACACGCGGTTATGCTAGCTAACGGCGCAGTGGACTGGATGGCGAAACAGCTGAAGATCGTCCCAGACAGCTCGTGCGAAGCAGAGACAGCTGTAGCATCGCGAGCGGTCAAGAGCGCGGCCTTTGTACGGGAGCTATTGATCAAGAATGGGCGCTACATCACCGGTCCGACGCCTGCTCTAGGTGATAACTCGGCGATGCATACTCTCGTCCAGCAGGATGGTGCGACATCGCGAACGCGGTACTACGAGCGTGCAACGATGTTAATTAAGCGTGCAGTAATGCTCCTCCTGTTCTTCCCGTATCTAATCAGAACATCGGATATGACGGCCGATGTATTCACTAAAGCACTGGAGAAGGGTTTATTTGTCAAGTTCCGGAATGTGGTCATGAACTGCAACTCGGGCTTCCGGGAATCGTTGGCCGCGGCACGCTCGACAGTTCACGGCGAGGCTCGTATGCTTGTTGATCGCCTGCTATCACGTGTGTGAATATGGCATGTGTGTGTGTGTGTGTGTGTGTGTGAGTGGACATGCGTCCAGGAGGGAGCGTTAACACACAGACATACCTGTGGAACCGTACATGATAATTAGGTAAGCAGTACCTAAGGGGAATATGTCCGTAACCTGTCGGTTCGGAGGGGAGTCTCAGAATTTGGGTGTCCGGCTCCGTGTGGGGGTTTGTGAGGCACGTCTCTGAAGATGGGACCGCGGTGAGGAGCCGAAGATACCAATTGATGTGGCATGTAGTTGTATTATTCAACGGGTGTTTTAATAACAAGGATAAAGGTTGGACGGGGGGGGAAATAGCCATGAACCCCCCTACCACTAGTCTGCCGAAGACGATCTTCAGCATTTCGCAATGCCCGAGGACCCCGGTGCCAGGGGTCCCTCCTCCGGTAGCGATGGTGATGTCGTCTACCCAGGTGTTCACTGAGCCGGTTCCGAGGTTCCGGTTCGGGTCGGCTCGGCCGTCCTCGGGGCGTTTGACGTACCCTAGGGGCACATCTTGGAGGCCGCGGAGTACGTGCATCATGGCCCTACTGTAGACTGCCGGCATATTGGCAATACCGTAGGGAGCCACCTTCCATTGGAAGATTGTACCGCCGCAGGCCATGGGTAGGATGAACCCCGTCTTGGGGCGATCTTCAGGGGCGATGACGAACTGGTAAAATCCTCCCGCTGCGTCACACAGGGAAGCGTAGGGCCGTCCGTGGAACATCTGGAGTA
>CATOSE010000426.1:0-50000 GCA_951812265.1 Taphrorychus bicolor | reverse complement strand
CACCCTCCGAAATATATAATTCCCTATTTAAGCAAAACCCGGCTTTGTGACACATCCAAATTAAGACTGTTGATAGAACATAAGGTTCTAAATAGAATTCTGAGGTCCAGTTTGCTCAAAATTATAGACGAAGGCTCAATCCACCCCCGCCCTCGAAAACATATGATTCCCTTTTTAAGCAAAACCCGGCTTTGTGACACATCCAAATTAAGAGCGTTGGTAGATAATAGGGTTCTAAATAAAATTCTGAGGTCCAGTTTGCTCAAAAATATAGACGAAGGCTGAATCCACCCCCACCCTCGAAAACATATAAATCCCTATTTAAGCAAAACCCGACTTTGTGACACATCCAAATTAAGAGCGTTGGTAGATAATAGGGTTCTAAATAGAATTCTGAGGTCCAGTTTGCTCAAAAATATAGACGAAGGCTCAATCCACCCCCACCCTCCGAAATATATAATTCCCTATTTAAGCAAAACCCGGCTTTGTGACACATCCAAATTAAGACTGTTGATAGAACATAAGGTTCTAAATAGAATTCTGAGGTCCAGTTTGCTCAAAATTATAGACGAAGGCTCAATCCACCCCCGCCCTCGAAAACATATGATTCCCTTTTTAAGCAAAACCCGGCTTTGTGACACATCCAAATTAAGAGCGTTGGTAGATAATAGGGTTCTAAATAAAATTCTGAGGTCCAGTTTGCTCAAAAATATAGACGAAGGCTGAATCCACCCCCACCCTCGAAAACATATAAATCCCTATTTAAGCAAAACCCGACTTTGTGACACATCCAAATTAAGAGCGTTGGTAGATAATAGGGTTCTAAATAGAATTCTGAGGTCCAGTTTGCTCAAAAATATAGACGAAGGCTCAATCCACCCCCACCCTCCGAAATATATAATTCCCTATTTAAGCAAAACCCGGCTTTGTGACACATCCAAATTAAGAGCATTTGTAGATAATAGGGTTCTAAATAGAATTCTGAGGTCCAGTTTGCTCAAAAATATAGACGAAGGCTCAATCCACCCCCACCCTCCGAAATATATAATTCCCTATTTAAGCAAAACCCGGCTTTGTGACACATCCAAATTAAGAGCATTTGTAGATAATAGGGTTCTAAATAGAATTCTGAGGTCCAGTTTGCTCAAAAATATAGACGAAGGCTCAATCCACCCCCACCCTCCGAAATATATAATTCCCTATTTAAGCAAAACCCGGCTTTGTGACACATCCAAATTAAGACTGTTGATAGAACATAAGGTTCTAAATAGAATTCTGAGGTCCAGTTTGCTCAAAATTATAGACGAAGGCTCAATCCACCCCCGCCCTCGAAAACATATGATTCCCTTTTTAAGCAAAACCCGGCTTTGTGACACATCCAAATTAAGAGCGTTGGTAGATAATAGGGTTCTAAATAAAATTCTGAGGTCCAGTTTGCTCAAAAATATAGACGAAGGCTGAATCCACCCCCACCCTCGAAAACATATAAATCCCTATTTAAGCAAAACCCGACTTTGTGACACATCCAAATTAAGAGCGTTGGTAGATAATAGGGTTCTAAATAGAATTCTGAGGTCCAGTTTGCTCAAAAATATAGACGAAGGCTCAATCCACCCCCACCCTCCGAAATATATAATTCCCTATTTAAGCAAAACCCGGCTTTGTGACACATCCAAATTAAGAGCATTTGTAGATAATAGGGTTCTAAATAGAATTCTGAGGTCCAGTTTGCTCAAAATTATAGACGAAGGCTCAATCCACCCCCGCCCTCGAAAACATATGATTCCCTTTTTAAGCAAAACCCGGCTTTGTGACACATCCAAATTAAGAGCGTTGGTAGATAATAGGGTTCTAAATAAAATTCTGAGGTCCAGTTTGCTCAAAAATATAGACGAAGGCTGAATCCACCCCCACCCTCGAAAACATATAAATCCCTATTTAAGCAAAACCCGACTTTGTGACACATCCAAATTAAGAGCGTTGGTAGATAATAGGGTTCTAAATAGAATTCTGAGGTCCAGTTTGCTCAAAAATATAGACGAAGGCTCAATCCACCCCCACCCTCCGAAATATATAATTCCCTATTTAAGCAAAACCCGGCTTTGTGACACATCCAAATTAAGACTGTTGATAGAACATAAGGTTCTAAATAGAATTCTGAGGTGCAGTTTGCTCAAAAATATAGACGAAGGCTCAATCCACCCCCACCCTCGAAAACATATAATTCCCTATTTAAGCAAAACCCGGCTTTGTGACACATCCAAATTAAGAGCGTTGGTAGATAATAGGGTTCTAAATAGAATTCTGAGGTGCAGTTTGCTCAAAAATATAGACGAAGGCTGAATCCACCCCCACCCTCGAAAACATATAAATCCCTATTTAAGCAAAACCCGGCTTTGTGACACATCCAAATTAAGAGCATTGGTAGATAATAGGGTTCTAAATAGAATTCTGAGATCCAGTTTGCTCAAAAGTATAGACGAAGGCTGAATCCACCCCCACCCTCGAAAACATATAATTCCCTATTTAAGCAAAACCCGGCTTTGTGACGCATCCAAATTAAGAGCGTTGGTAGATAATACGGTTTTAAATAGAATTCTGAGGTCCAGTTTGCTCAAGAATATAGAGGAAGGCTCAATCCACCCCCACCCTCCGAAATATATAATTCCCTATTTAAGCAAAACCCGGCTTTGTGACACATCCAAATTAAGGGCATTGGTAGATAATAGGGTAATAAATAGAATTCTGAGGTCCAGTTTGCTCAAAAATATAGACGAGGGCTGAATCCACCCCCACCCTCGAAAACCTATAATTCCCTATTTAAGCAAAACCCGGCTTTGTGGCACATCCAAATTAAGGGTGTTGATAGAACATCGCGTTCTAAATAGAATTCTTTATTCAAAAACTAAATTTAGTTTTTCGATAAACCACTGACGTCCATCTTTCTTTTCGAATAATATATGTTGACGTGCTGTTAAGCGCGCCACTGACGAAAATAAAAATAATTTTTTATTGCAAAATGTGCGCTTTCCATATCAGTCAAAACGTGCAAAATTTTAATAAAATATACCTTACGCTTTCGGAATAATCAATACCTACATATGCATTTTGAGATTCTAACTTAAACATCCTGTAACTTTTTAACGAAGCTTGATAGGTAACACAATTGTATGACAGACCCCCTTAAAATCGACCAAAGAATATGAGATTTAATTTTCAACCACCCATTATCAGTCGCCCGTATACTTATTTTGTCAAGTCCGAACCTGCAATTCAGTCACCACTTTTGGAAAATTCTCTTGGTGAGAAATAATTTTCAGATAATACTGTCGATCCAAAGAATAATAATAATCCGTCAACTTGTCCGCGAATTACGACGCGAATTTCACACATTTTACGTTTCGCTCTGTATAAAAATTCAGAGTGCTTTATTAAAAAATCTGGCGAAAAGGTCTCGAGATATGGATGTTGACTCCTTACCTGAAAACCATAAAGAAAAAAAAGTTTATTGCGAAATGGCAGAACATCAAAATTTTGCAATTTTTGTACCACTTTGTTTCACACCCTATATTATAAAGATAAAGTCGTTTTTTTTTTCAAAAAATTACCCGCTTCTTTAATCTAGAGGAAATGAGGTTTTTTGACCATGCAAAATGTAGTTATAACAATTTATTACTTAAAAAGTTACAGCTGATTGAAAATGACACGAAAAATTGCTTGTGCCTAACTTTAAGTTGAGGTGTTGAGCAGTTTATTTCTAAACTCAATAGACGAAATATAGCACCAAAGAAAATAAGAATGAAAAAAAGCTGTTAGGAATAATCACTTATTCACCACTGCACTGACTAGACTCTTGTCTGTTGTGTCTTACGCAAAGTGGACTAACTAATGCGTCGCGCCGTACATTTGTTCTTTCTTCTTTCTCAGTCGCGATATGCCTGGTAGGTTTCGTATCCTGTAACTTGTATATTTGACATCCATTTCTGCAAAGCGGCAATCAACAAATTTTGCAAAGCAAGGCAGCGGCCGCCTGACGGCCTAACTTCGACCACGAAAATCGTGAGAGGTTTACCTCAGGGCAGCGACTTGGCTTGAAGAGCGCATAGCGACGATCGTCGGTTTTGGGTTTTGGCTTTGGCGCTTTGGCACGAACCGTATTGTTGTAATAGGAGATAGGAGTAGGTGGTGGCTGACGGCATTTGTCTTAGTGGATGGTGAAATTCTTAATTCGATGATATTCCCTCTTTTTCTTACTCTCTATACTTGCATTCGATTGTAAATTAGCTTGTTTCTTTGGAATTCCTTGTATTTACTTCGTTTTTGACTTTCATTACTCTTTTTACTTGATTTTGTTTGAGTTAATTTTTTTTTGGATGGTTCTTTAATTTTACAAAGTAAGTTTTTAAATTGACATATTTTAGTTTGATTATCATATCGCTTTGATAACTATTTAAGAAATTTCAGTGTTAGGTAAATAAAATTACTATTTTGTGGCCAAGTAAACATGGATCGCAAACTGTCCAACATTGCATGTAAGATCAAGTTGGTTTTAGGAGATATTAATTATGACCAATTGTTAAGTATTTCTTATAACCATACATTTTATAATGAGTTAGTGAAAGATATTGTAGATCCAAAAGTTAGATTGAAAAAAAAGAAATGGATTTTCTGCGTGATCAAAAGGAATACTGGAAACATAAAGAGTTACTTTAATTCAGAACAATCTGAAAACACGGTGTTTAGTAATCTTTCTGCTATGGAGAAGGATCGGGCTCTTTTAAAACACCTTAGGGAAAAATACGGGCATTGTTTATCTCGTAATAATTCAGAAAATGAAGTACAATTATTAGAAGAAAATGAGCCGATTCACAGGTTTGTTTCTCTAGCGAACATTGAAAATGCAAATTCGGAACTTTGTCAAAATCACGAACCCAAAAGTGAGAATTCAAATAAAACTTCTCCCTTTGTAAGTGACAGTATCAATTTAAAGAACCCCAACATCAATTTTGTTTCCAACATTGATATGAATGACACGGTACAAACTTGTGTGAAGTTAACTGATGAATATTGTACTGATGATCAGAACTTTACACCGTTGAACTTTACACGTATGAACTTTACTCCTCTAGAACTTAATGATATCAGAACATTTTCAATGTCGATGGAAAATATAGATGTGACTACTAAATCAGAATTTGATTTAAATTACACTGGGAGTAAAACTCCCAGTAAAGAGACATATATTGCATCGAACAGTGACCTAGATGAACATAACTTAAATTCTCAATTGACCGATGAATCCTCTGTAGAACTAATAAATAATGAAAATGAAAGCAACTTAACAGACAGTTCAGACACGAGCCAAATCGTAGCGAGCAGAACACTTTCTTTGAGTAACAACAGGAACAAGGGTATAGTTCTCCCGCTAGGAAGTCGTAATAACCACCCAGCTTCCCATATTGATATAGAACGAACAAACTACACACAATGTCGCATTTTGGAAGGCACATTTTTTATCACCAAAAAGCAATGGATGCGTATTTCTAAAAACGGAAAATTGATATCTAGCGAATATCCTAATTTGATAAGAAGTTTAATTAATGCTTACGTAAACAATAGTTGCAATCTTGCATTTTACAGGGTGAAATATAGAAATAATACAAGCATCACGGTTCTTGCTTATTGTAGAAATAATAAGCGAAAATGCAAAAATTTTAAAATAGTAATCGAAACAAACCATTCCTCCAAAATGACTGTACAAGTATTCAGCACGTCACTGAACTTCTGCCATCCCTATAAGGTAACTGACCAGGTAAAATATGGAGAGAGATTCGTGCTTAGAGCTAAGATGAAACATATGTCTGCATCTGAATATAGGCAAAAATCAATAGCGATGGCCGATAAAGACCAAATAAAAAGAGGAAACTTACAAAACATTAAAATGGAACCAACTCTCAGAAAAATTCGTTCGGAAGCTAGAAATATGTCATCTAGACATAAAGACTACATTCTCGATATTGTTTTATACATGCGGGATCATGGAAACTTTATTCAACAAGTTTCGATTCCTCTAAACATAAAAATATTCAGCTTAGAACAAATAAAAATTTCAAATAAATCTAAAGATAGGATACTTTATTTTGACGCCACTGGAGCAATTATAAGGGAGACCGACAAGAAAAAAATACTTTATTATTGCGGGGTGGTCAGCTTACATGAATCAAGCTTTTGTCCTGTTTTGGAAATGGTGTCATCAGAACATGACACTTCTACAATCACGGACTTTTTGGTACGTTATATCAAATATTGCAAAAAAAATAAATGCTTGCCACATTTTGACATCTTTGTTTCAGATTTTAGCCTGGCTACATTATATGCCGCTTCAAGAGCATTTAATAGTATGGAATTAGTAGACTATATCAATATGTGTTTTGAAGTGGCTCAAAATAAAAGAAAGCTTCCCCGCAATTGTGTTATAATATCCTTATGTTGCGCACATTTTATAAAAAATATTGTCTGTTTGATTAAAGAACAGAAATATTTGGACCAAAATAAGCATGTAATAGATATGACAATATCTTTAGTAGCGGTAGGATTCGGAGTAAAAACATTTGATGAGGCCACTACTTGGTTTACGTTTGCTTGCATTATTTTATCATCAAAATATGAGACGTCTTTACTGGAAGAAGCCATACGGGGTATCCAATCATTTAATGTTGACCGAACTGAAGAGAAGATACTGAATATGACGGCCGCGAACGGCAACAGCTGCCACAAAGAAGACGAATTTTGCAGAAAGAAACTTAGGAAATCTTCTAGTTTTTATGTCTATTTCAAAGAAATATATGAAAAATGTAAACTTCAAGAGCCCTTAATACACACAGGTGTGCCAAATAAGTACTATAACGAAGACTTTTTAAAAACCTTGCTAGAAAGGTATATGGCGTTTTACCCTTTGTGGTCCTCGATCGTAACAGGAAAGCGAGTGAGCAATGCCCTTGTTGAACGATGGTTTGGATTCCTAAAGCATAATTTATTAAAAAACGAAAAAAAAATTAGATCGACTGCATTTATAAAAAAAGTAAGAAAACATGTCATGAAAGTATTTCATGAAATAGAATTTGATATTCCAAAAAACAGATTAGAGCCGATTACAGATTCAAAAAATGAGAAGGAGGAACAATTGGAAGCATTTCCAACCGAAATAGATTGCGTTGAAGAGTGGGATCGAAAACAAAAACCCAAATTCTCATATTTTACTGGAAAGTATTTGAAGCATTTGCAAAAATCATCATGTTACTCAGTTTCTAAACTAAATTCCAATTTAAATAACCCGGTATTATCATTTCTGGAAAACCACTTGGTGAATTCCATAGAGTACTACCACGAACTTCATAATGCAATATATTTCATTGGCTATTATAAATTTTATAAAGGCGATCGTTTTATTACTTCCGAGGAATTTAATCTTTTGGCAGGACAAAATAAAGTTTCAGTTATACCTATGAAAATATTTAACATACTTTCTGCAATTTTCAAAAAGAAGAATAGCATTAATTCAGCAAAAGTTGAAATATGGGAGGCAAAATCATCTTTATATGAATTTCAAAAAGATTTATATTTTGGAAAAACGCTACCTTTCAAAAAAGTTATTTTTATCCCCCTTTTCCACCAAGAAGAGAAATGGATTTTACTTAGAGTGAATCTAGATAATAAAATATTAACTATTCTTGATCCCTACGGGAATTATAATGACCAAAACAACGACATTCTCCTCAATTTCTTAATTTTACTTCAGAAGTATAATGAATCGAAATGTTTGTTCGCTGGGCATAAAAATATCGATGAAATCGGATGGAAGGTCCAAACCTTGACATTTCAAAAAGTCAGTTTACCTTACGACGGCTCGTTATTGATCCTCAATTTTTTAAATCAATTAACAGAATCCAAAGATTCTTATTTATCTGATTATCTAAGAAATATCAATATCGAAGATTTTGGTAAAGAATTACAAACATTACTATTGGAATTTTCATCGCATGTTTTGGATTTTTGCCCTTATTGCAAACAGTTTGAAGACAAAACAATAAAAAATTGGGTAAGGTGCGATATTTGCAATAGGTGGATCCACTTTCAATGCGATGAAAATTTAAAACAAATATCGGGAATCGAATCTTCAAAGTTTGTTTACATTTGTGTTCTATGTACAAGTAATTTTAATGTTAAATCATATTTCATCCAAAATAAACAATCATTTCACGTTTTAGAAAATGGGTTAATAGAAAATTCAGATTATTACGTCAATAATACAATGTTAGGTCAGTACGTCATCGGACGATATAATAACACTTTTTCTTTAACAATTGAGGACTATACTACGTTAAATCCAAATGAATGGCTTTCAAATATGGTTTTTTTCATATGCGCAAAAGTATTAAACAATTATTACCCCAACGATGACATAAAACTTTGGTCAATATTTCAAACTCATCTAATATTTTTTGAACCAACTTCATTAACATCAGAATTTTTTATGGACGCTTTCTTCTGCGACACAACCAAAAAGATAAATATCATTCCGATTTTATATAAAAATCATTTTACTTTGGTAGTCGCCGACTGCATAAATAGTACATTTTGTTTCATAGATCCTTTCGGATCAAGTATTGAAAAATCAAGTAAAATGTTAATATTATTTAAACAGTTTATTTCAAAGACTAGTTCTGCTATAGACTTGCGAAAAATGCATATAAAAAAAATTGAACATCAAATTCAAACGGATTCTCATAATTGCGGTATCTACGTTCTACATTTTATTAAATGTATCCTCTCAAATATGAACATTTCCCAAAGCTTTTCGCCAGACGAAGAGCGGTGTAACTTTAAAAAGTTACTAATAAATGCATCCCAAGATATGAAAACAAAGTGTTTAAAATGTGGACAAAACATAAACAATGTTGATCAGGCAATTCAATGCATTAAATGCAAGCGGTATTTCGATGTAGGCTGCTGTAAAATGGATCTAGGGGAGTGCCCCTTATGTCACGTTTATAAACTTAATTACGTAAACTAAAACTAGAAAGTAAATCGAAAAAGAAAATGACTCTTATGCAAGCCATGTATCCGAGAAACTTAGCAAGTAGAAATTTTCTGCGTGGGCTCCTTTGTAGCGATATTTGCTATATTGATGAGCAATTTGCAAATATTGATTGTTAATAAAATGACAACGTAAAAGCTAAGATGGTGCCTCTTTTGGGTGGTAACGGTTTCTTTTTCGGGATTTTTATAGACTGATGAAGCTCGAACTGCTCGTCAATTTAAAAAAAGTGCTACCTCTTGTAGTAACCTCTCAAATGCTCCACCATGACAGTGACAGTAGCGGTGACTTTTGAGATTACTTTTTTTTTATTTTACTACTTCCTTTTGGGTTAAGCCTCATCCACTTTTTTGGGAGATTCGTTCGTTTTTGGAAAAAGAATTTCGCACTACTCGCAAAAAAATTATTGCGAATAACAATTTACAAAAATTATTCGTAATTTACAAAAAATAATAGGCATAATTTTTGAATTACATTATTCTAGAGTTTTGTTTTTAGATAGTTCTGAAGAAGGCAACAGAAAAGTTGCCGAAACGTCAGCTAGGTCGATTCGTCCGAGCCCTTTCTAGGGCAAGTTTTTATTCACTGTAATTTTACTGTGAGTAGTGTGAAATTCTTTTTCCAACAACGAACGGATAGCCCATGCAAAAAGGTGGGTGAGGCTTAACGCAAGAGTAAGAAGTAAAAAATGAACTTTCTGCCTCAAACATTTAGGAGTTAAATATTACTTTTACTGCTTGGGGCTTTTTTGCTACTTTTTCGTCTCAGAATTAGAAAGCCCACTTTAAATACGCGTATTGAAAAAACAAACAAAATACTTTGAGTCGGTGACGCTTGAAAAAAAAAATACCATATCAGTTCACGAAAATTCCGCCATGGAAACTGAACCATCTTATAGTTATTATGTTGTAATATGTCTTAGCAGTGCATTAATTTTCGAGTTTAAATTCGGAATTTTGTTAAATCTCGAGTAAAAATACAAGAATTAGCTAAATTTCGAGTTCAAAGCCAAACTAGGGCCATCTCCATCTCCATCAGACCTGTTTCTAAGACGCTCATTATAGAGCCAGTTTTTTTTTTTCAGGGAATATAGTAGGCCTGGCCTATTTCAACACAGAGTAAAGTCCGTCTGGAACGGTCAGAAAACAACCGAAAATATTCGCATGATAGCATCACCGTTTCATGATCAGATTTCTGACGGTCTGGAATTGGCTTGACTCTGTGTTGGAACACATACCACCCTCAAACAAGGAATATTAAAGCTTACGCTCTAGAAGTCCTATGCATTGCATTTATTTAGGTCCCAAAAAGGAAGCTAACTGCAAGTTGGGTTCTTACGTATTTCCCACGTGCTGCATATTTTACGCGCTCGAAATTTTGCAGAATTATCAATCGATAAATAATTTACCGATTGTGCATAATATCCGATATAATATCGAAGTTGACTTCGTTTTTGCCATCTAAATAAACGCATTGCATATATAGGACATCTGGAGCGTAGGCCATTAAATTGTTTGTCACAAATCTGAAGCGATAGAGGCCCGGAAAGTTGCAGTTAACATCTGAAACCAACGAAGAACGGGTCAGTTTGACGACCGAGCTTGACGACGACGCCATAGTTGGATCCTCTTATCTTTTGACGTTTTTAGTTTTAATAATAATAATAATAAATTAATGTAGTAATTAGCCTAGTGCATTAAAGAATTATATGTATATACAAATTTAATTAATAAATACTAGGTCATACTTTAATATCTTTTTTTTTTGTCACACACAAAAATACAAAAAATCAAAATATGTGCATCAAAAAACAAGTACAGTACTTTCCGGACTTTGAAGCCGTGGTCCAATAGAACTTCTTCCTGCCTATATAGGAATTCCTAGGCAGGAAAAAGTACCACGGAGCACGGCTTCAACGCCCGGAAAACACTTTAAAACCTAAATTAGACTGGCAGTGAAAGCATATACAGTCTGTCGCTGTACGTAAATACAGCAACAGACTGTAAATACAGCTCTGTCACTAATAGAGTTGTTCTAATCCGCCAGGGTTAATCATTCCGGAACAATTCTCCCAAATTGAAGTACTTTACTTAGAAGCAAAGGGATTCTGGAATTGTTTTGGAACGGTTATTTCCTTGTGCTTTAGAACATACCTAATAATTCCGTCTTTATTCGTATAATTCATTCATCGTAAAATGTATATGCAAATTTGACATTGACCAGGGCTTACCAATATAGGGAGATAACCTACTGTGTCACATAGCCGGATTTTGCTTAAATAGGGAAATATATATTTCGGAGGATGGGGGTGGTTTGAGCCTTCGTCTATATTTTTGAGCAAACTGGACCTCAGAATTCTATTTAGAATACGTAGTTCTACCAACATTCTTAATTTGGATGTGTCACAAAGCCGGGTTCTGCTTAAATAGGGAGATATATATTTCGGAGGGTGGGGGTGGATTGAGCCTTCGTCTATAATTTTGAGCAAACTGGACCTCAAAATTCTATTTAGAACCTTATGTTCGACCAACAGTCTTAATTTGGATGTGTCACAAAGCGGGGTTTTGCTTAAAAAGGGAATCATATGTTTTCGAGGGCGGGGGTGGATTGAGCCTTCGTCTATATTTTTGAGCAAACTGGACCTCAGAATTCTATTTACTACCCTATTATCTACCAACGCTCTTAATTTGGATGTGTCACAAAGTCGGGTTTTGCTTAAATAGGGAATTATATATTTCGGAGGGTGGGGGTGGATTGAGCCTTCGTCTATATTTTTGAGCAAACTGGACCTCAGAATTCTATTTAGAACCCTATTATCTACCAATGCTCTTAATTTGGATGTGTCACAAAGCCGGGTTTTGCTTAAATAGGGAATTATATATTTCGGAGGGTGGGGGTGGATTGAGCCTTCGTCTATAATTTTGAGCAAACTGGACCTCAAAATTCTATTTAGAACCTTATGTTCGACCAACAGTCTTAATTTGGATGTGTCACAAAGCCGGGTTTTGCTTAAATAGGGAATTATATGTTTTCGAGGGTGGGGGTGGATTCAGCCTTCGTCTATATTTTTGAGCAAATTGGACCTCAGAATTTTATTTAGAACCCTATTATCTACCAACGCTCTTAATTTGGATGTGTCACAAAGCCGGGTTTTGCTTAAATAGGGAATTATATATTTCGGAGGGTGGGGGTGGATTGAGCCTTCGTCTATACTTTTGAGCAAACTGGACCTCAAAATTCTATTTAGAACCTTATGTTCGACCAACAGTCTTAATTTGGATGTGTCACAAAGCCGGGTTTTGCTTAAATAGGGAATTATATTTTTCGGAGGGTGGGGGTGGATTGAGCCTTCGTCTATAATTTTGAGCAAACTGGACCTCAAAATTCTATTTAGAACCTTATGTTCGACCAACAGTCTTAATTTGGATGTGTCACAAAGCCGGGTTTTGCTTAAAATGGGAATCATATGTTTTCGAGGGCGGGGGTGGATTGAGCCTTCGTCTATATTTTTGAGCAAACTGCACCTCAGAATTCTATTTAGAACCCTATTATCTACCAACGCTCTTAATTTGGATGTGTCACAAAGCCGGGTTTTGCTTAAATAGGGAATTATATATTTCGGAGGGTGGGGGTGGATTGAGCCTTCGTCTATATTTTTGAGCAAACTGGACCTCAGAATTCTATTTAGAACCCTATTATCTACCAACGCTCTTAATTTGGATGTGTCACAAAGCCGGGTTTTGCTTAAATAGGGAATTATATGTTTTCGAGGGTGGGGGTGGATTCAGCCTTCGTCTATATTTTTGAGCAAATTGGACCTCAGAATTTTATTTAGAACCCTATTATCTACCAACGCTCTTAATTTGGATGTGTCACAAAGCCGGGTTTTGCTTAAATAGGGAAAAATATATTTCGGAGGGTGGGGGTGGATTAAGCCTTCGTCTATAATTTTGAGCAAACTGGACCTCAGAATTCTATTTAGAACCTTATGTTCTATCAACAGTCTTAATTTGGATGTGTCACAGAGCCGGGTTTTGCTTAAATAGGGAATTATATATTTCGGAGGGTGGGGGTGGATTAAGCCTTCGTCTATAATTTTGAGCAAACTGGACCTCAGAATTCTATTTAGAACCTTATGTTCTATCAACAGTCTTAATTTGGATGTGTCACAGAGCCGGGTTTTGCTTAAATAGGGAATTATATATTTCGGAGGGTGGGGGTGGATTGAGCCTTCGTCTATACTTTTGAGCAAACTGGACCTCAAAATTCTATTTAGAACCTTATGTTCGACCAACAGTCTTAATTTGGATGTGTCACAAAGCCGGGTTTTGCTTAAAATGGGAATCATATGTTTTCGAGGGCGGGGGTGGATTGAGCCTTCGTCTATATTTTTGAGCAAACTGCACCTCAGAATTCTATTTAGAACCCTATTATCTACCAACGCTCTTAATTTGGATGTGTCACAAAGCCGGGTTTTGCTTAAATAGGGAATTATATGTTTTCGAGGGTGGGGGTGGATTGAGCCTTCGTCTATATTTTTGAGCAAACTGCACCTCAGAATTCTATTTAGAACCCTATTATCTACCAACGCTCTTAATTTGGATGTGTCACAAAGCCGGGTTTTGCTTAAATAGGGAATTATATGTTTTCGAGGGTGGGGGTGGATTGAGCCTTCGTCTATATTTTTGAGCAAACTGGACCTCAGAATTCTATTTAGAACCCTATTATCTACCAACGCTCTTAATTTGGATGTGTCACAAAGCCGGGTTTTGCTTAAATAGGGAATTATATGTTTTCGAGGGTGGGGGTGGATTCAGCCTTCGTCTATATTTTTGAGCAAATTGGACCTCAGAATTTTATTTAGAACCCTATTATCTACCAACGCTCTTAATTTGGATGTGTCACAAAGCCGGGTTTTGCTTAAATAGGGAAAAATATATTTCGGAGGGTGGGGGTGGATTAAGCCTTCGTCTATAATTTTGAGCAAACTGGACCTCAGAATTCTATTTAGAACCTTATGTTCTATCAACAGTCTTAATTTGGATGTGTCACAGAGCCGGGTTTTGCTTAAATAGGGAATTATATATTTCGGAGGGTGGGGGTGGATTAAGCCTTCGTCTATAATTTTGAGCAAACTGGACCTCAGAATTCTATTTAGAACCTTATGTTCTATCAACAGTCTTAATTTGGATGTGTCACAGAGCCGGGTTTTGCTTAAATAGGGAATTATATATTTCGGAGGGTGGGGGTGGATTGAGCCTTCGTCTATACTTTTGAGCAAACTGGACCTCAAAATTCTATTTAGAACCTTATGTTCGACCAACAGTCTTAATTTGGATGTGTCACAAAGCCGGGTTTTGCTTAAATAGGGAATTATATTTTTCGGAGGGTGGGGGTGGATTGAGCCTTCGTCTATAATTTTGAGCAAACTGGACCTCAAAATTCTATTTAGAACCTTATGTTCGACCAACAGTCTTAATTTGGATGTGTCACAAAGCCGGGTTTTGCTTAAAATGGGAATCATATGTTTTCGAGGGCGGGGGTGGATTGAGCCTTCGTCTATATTTTTGAGCAAACTGGACCTCAGAATTCTATTTACTACCCTATTATCTACCAACGCTCTTAATTTGGATGTGTCACAAAGCCGGGTTTTGCTTAAAAAGGGAATCATATGTTTTCGAGGGCGGGGGTGGATTGAGCCTTCGTCTATAATTTTGAGCAAACTGGACCTCAGAATTCTATTTAGAACCTTATGTTCTATCAACAGTCTTAATTTGGATGTGTCACAAAGCCGGGTTTTGCTTAAATAGGGAATTATATATTTCGGAGGGTGGGGGTGGATTGAGCCTTCGTCTATATTTTTGAGCAAACTGGACCTCAGAATTCTATTTAGAACCCTATTATCTACCAACGCTCTTAATTTGGATGTGTCACAAAGTCGGGTTTTGCTTAAATAGGGATTTATATGTTTTCGAGGGTGGGGGTGGATTCAGCCTTCGTCTATATTTTTGAGCAAACTGGACCTCAGAATTTTATTTAGAACCCTATTATCTACCAACGCTCTTAATTTGGATGTGTCACAAAGCCGGGTTTTGCTTAAAAAGGGAATCATATGTTTTCGAGGGCGGGGGTGGATTGAGCCTTCGTCTATAATTTTGAGCAAACTGGACCTCAGAATTCTATTTAGAACCTTATGTTCTATCAACAGTCTTAATTTGGATGTGTCACAAAGCCGGGTTTTGCTTAAATAGGGAATTATATATTTTCGAGGGTGGGGGAACTTGCCCGTAATATGCTATTTTAAATAGTACGTATATGTGCTGGATGAACCCTCGAACCTTAGACGAGTCACAATATACATATTTTTTAAATTTGACCATAGGCCACTTATACTAATAAAAGTTAACAACTTGGCAACAATGCAGGTATTTTTATGGGGCCGACGCTGGGGAGCGCTGGCGCCGGGGACGCTAGATTCACGTTAGTCGAAGCGCCCATGCTTTTGGAAATCTTTCAGTATCCATGAGAAAGTGAAATGAAACCCAGATCCCTATATTATTATTAGTAATAAAATAAGTTGGTCTTACCCCAGTTTCGACCTAACTCCTGATCTGGTTCACTTCCTCTCCTTTGAGTGGGTCCGGAGTACCAGGGCACTTAGCTTAATATTGTTGCGAACTCGGGGTTCAAAAATTCCAGTGCAACGATTTAACACGAAAACACTATTTATTTATTCCACAAATATACTCGACTACTAAATAACTCACTACTTAACACTTTATAGCCTTCTATTATCGCTTCGTAACTTTAGCTTACTTATAGCTCGCTTAAAATAATACTACTCTACTCGGGCGCTCTATGCGCCTTTTATATACAATCCTAAAATTACAGAAAAACCTAGAAAGTTCTTTATAAGAATTCTTGAATAATCTCATATAAAAAAAAAAAACGGTTGTAAACAATTGCCTTCTAGATTAAGCCAGACGAGCAATAAATCACTCGTGTCAGCCATGACGCAGCGCGGATAGGTCGCGAAGCTCCACCAACCAACACGCTCCCATGCGTTGCCCCGCCTCCCATGCGGCGTTGCTGCGATCGTAACATTGCCCTCCTCCTAGTCTGTTCGTCCCGAACAGATAGAGTTCCATGGTATCGTGCTAATCGATCCAAATGAACGACCTTCATCTTTGACCTAGGGGTCCGCTGGATCCTATACACCACATCATTAATCTTCTTTATAATTGTATAAGGTCCTTCCCAATTTTGGCTAAGTTTGGGCGACTTCCCCACCTTTCGCCTCGGATTGTATAGCCACACCAAATCACCATCCTGGAAGCCGCGGGAGTTAGCTAGTAAGTCATATCTTGCTTTGGCTCGATCACTGGATATCCGCAGTTTATTCCTGACTTGCTCATGAACATTGTTCAGCCTCTCCTTAAGCTCCTCCACAAAATTCTCAGAGCTGAGCGACTCTTTTTCTGGTGTTCCATACATCAAATCCGCAGGAAGCCTCATTTCCCTCCCGAACATCACTTTCGCCGGAGTATAACCAGTGGCTTCATGCGTAGAGCCTCGATATGCCATCAACATGAGAGGTAGATGTTGGTCCCAATCACGCTGATGATCTGCCACCATTTTAGACAGGTAATGTTCCATGGTCCGATTAATTCTCTCTACCATCCCATCCGACTGTGGATGCAAAGGAGTTGTCCTGGTCTTGCGAATTCCGAGAAGTTCCATGACCTTCTGGAAAACAGCCGATTCAAAATTTCGGCCCTGATCAGAATGAAGTTCGAGAGGGACTCCAAATCTGCAGAACATTTCATTTACTAGCACCGTTGCCACAGTCGTTGCTTCTTGATTAGGTAGGGCGTATGCTTCAGGCCATTTAGTGAAGTAATCCATGGCGACCAAGATGTATTTATTGCCCGACTCAGTCTGAGGAAACGGTCCCGCGACATCAATTGCTACCCTCTCGAATGGAGCACCTACAGTGTACTGCACCATTCGGCCCCGTGATCTTGTTCGAGGTCCTTTTGTGGCACAACAAACTTCGCACTTGCGGCACCAAGATTCGACGTCTTCATGATAATTCACCCAGTAGAACCGCTCTTTAATTTTGGCCAAGGTTTTATTGACCCCAAAATGACCTCCACTGGTTCCGTCGTGCATTTCCTGTAGTACGTCCGATTTTCTGCTTCCAGGAACAACCAACTGACTGACTACGGTCTTGCCATCCGGACTCTCCCACGCTCTCTTCAGTAATGCATTTTCTATTTTAAGAGAGTGCCACTGGGCCCATAGCGCCTTCAGGTTTGGACTTTTACCAGCAATTTCTTGCCATTCTGGTCTCTTGTCGTCAGTCTTTGCAGAGAGGATGAGTCCAATATCTGGATCATTCATTTGTTCTTCTCGAAGGGTCTGTGTGGTCCAGCCATCGTTTATTTCTACCGACGTTCTCCTTACCAAAAGAAGTCCCTCACGCTGCTCAGTTCTTTGACAATGCCGACAATCTTCTTTACAAGGCCGTCTAGACAATGCATCGGCATTTCCGTGAGACCTTCCTGGTCGATGTTCAATTTGGAAATCGTACTGCTGCAGGCGCCCTATCCATCTGGCTATTTGACCTTCAGAGTTCTTCATCTGTAATAACCATTTCAAGGCTCCATGGTCAGTCCTAATCAGGAACCTTTTTCCATATAAGTAGCGATGGTAATGTTCGACTGCTTTAACGATGGCCAATAGTTCCTTTCTAGTGACGCAATAGTTTCTTTCTGGCTTATTTAAAGTCTTACTATAGTATTCAATGACCTTCTCTTGCCCGTTTTGTCTTTGAGAGAGTACTGCACCTAGACCACAGTTACTTGCATCCGTGTCCAAAATAAAGAGTCCGTCCTTTATAGGGTAAGCCAAGATCGGACTAGAACAGAGGGCAGCTTTAAGCCTTGCAAACGCCTGACTGCATTCGTGGTTCCACAAGAACGGTGTTTTCTTTTCCGTTAATTTGTGCAGCGGTTTTGCGATGTCGGCAAATCCCTCTACAAATCTCCTGTAGTAAGTACATAGTCCCAAAAAGGTCCTTACTTCGTGTTTGTCTCGGGGAACTGGCCAATCTTTAATGGCAGATATTTTACTATGGCTAGTTTTAATGCCTTGTTCTGAGATAGTATGCCCCAAGTACTCGACTTGCTTCTGGAACAGGCTGCATTTCTTGTAGTTTAACTTCAGGTGAGCATTCCGTAACTTGTTGAAGATTTCTCTTAAATTCTTCAAGTGCTCGTCGAAATCACGTCCCATGACAATTATGTCATCTAAGTATACCAGGCAAGTTTTCCAAGTCAGCCCCCTCAAGACAAGTTCCATTAGTCGCTCGAAAGTTGATGGAGCATTGCACAATCCAAAAGGCATAACAGTGAATTGGTATAGTCCAGAACCAGTAGAAAATGCAGTCTTTTCTTTGTCTTCGGGAGCAATCTTTACTTGCCAGTACCCACTTTTTAAATCTAGAGTGGAAAACCACTTTGATCCCGATAAAGTTGCTAAGGTATCGTCTATACGTGGCAACGGGTAGCTGTCTTTCTTGGTTACATCATTAAGTTTCCTGTAGTCAACACAGAACCGCGTTGAACCATCTTTCTTCTTAACAAGAACCACAGGCGACGACCATGGACTAGATGATTCTTCTATGACGCCCTCCTTTAACATTTCATTCAGCAAACTGTTAACTTCCTGTTGTTTAGCCAGAGGGACCCTTCGTGGATGTTGTCGTATTGGCTGGGCATCTCCTGTGTTGATCTTATGGACAACTAAATCGGTTTGACTGTCGTTGCTCTTGAAGTTAAACATATCAGATTCATCCATGGCAAATTTTATAGCAGACTGAAGTTGTTCCTTTGACAGGTGACTCCACTGTCGCTTAAAAGCATCAATAACTTCTGGGGAAGCTTGGTTAGAAGATATAATTTTGGATGTCTCTGCTTCGACACAATTGCATACCCATTGTACAGGCTCATAATTGGCAAGAACTGTTCCTTCTTTTAGCTTGATGGTCCTTTCTCCAATATTGGCAACTCGTACTGGCATAGTCTTCTTCGTGTCGGTCAAAGTTCGGGCTACCATGATTTCAGTCGTCAAATCCAGGTTAGGTTCTATAAGTCCTATGGACCACCCAGGATCATTTTCAGAAGTCACTGTGATAATTTGTTCTGAATTTGGAGGAATTTTTACATCTTCCACCACCAGTAGACGGATACTAGTTTCCACATTTCCATTGGTTAATGCAAACTCCTCATCTCCAAACGTGAAAATATTCTGTTTGTGATCATAGGAGAATCCATGTTTCCTGATGAGATCCATTCCCAAAATAAACTCGTCTTTGATCCTGGCAACCAACACTTTATGCCGAACTTCAAGTCTTTCTCCAATAATGATGGTGACATCGGCTTCTCCGTCTATAGGGCAAGATTCTCCAGTGACTGATTTTAACATAATAGGGTTGGGCAATGGTTGTATGGTATATCCGAAAAGTTTATCTGGCCTTACAATGGTCACATCTGCTCCTGTATCGATGGTAATCTGGATCTTCTGTCCTTTAATGCGTCCGGCCACTGTGAGACTTTTGCCACCCAAATTATTGACTTTAAAGATCCTGGGGGTCTTAGCGGCCCCGGTCAATTGCCCCCTTGCATTGACCGGAATTAGTTTTCCTGGGACCTAGGGCGGTCTTGGTCGCCGCTCGGTCTTCTAAACGACTTCTTGCCCTATTACGGCAGTTACTCTTGATGTGACCCAGTCTGCCGCAGTTAAAACATTTTATGCCCCGATTGTCTGTTGATCGAGGCGTCCTTCCCAACAGGGCTTGTATATTGACTGTCATATCCTTAATCGTTTTATGTAAACTGGCCATGGATTCAGTCCTTGACGTATCCTCCTCGTCATCGCAAGTTGCCATTCTTACATGTGGAGAAGAACTAGATGACACTCGTGACGCCTCGAATTCCAGGGCCCGAACTAGTGCCTCGCTGATATTCCTGGGCCTTACTAGACGTAAGTGGTATCTCATGTCACTATCTCGAACTCCCTCAATGAACCTTTCGGCGGCAAATTGCGTTTGAAAACATTCAGGGGCTGATGGGTATGCCAGGTGAATTAGTCTGTCTATGTCCGCCTCAAATTCTTGTAAGGATTCACCTGACTTCTGCTGTCTCATCCTCAGCTGGGCTTGGAACACGGTTTCTTTGTGCTCGTTTCCAAATCGTAGTTGCAGAGAGTGTACTAAAACTGCATAATTACTTTGATCAGCTGCCGACAGAGATTGGAGTAGTTCAGCCGCTTTTCCACGAAGTGCTACCACTAATGATGTAGCTTTCTGGGGCTCGGACCAGCCATTAGCTTTTGCAGCTGCCTCAAATTGTGTTTTATAAATTTCCCAGGCCGTAGTACCGTCATAATCGGGAGGCTTAATTTTAGCGTTGGATGTGCTAAAACTCTCTGTAGACACGTTGTCGTCCTCAAGTTGTTCCCGGAATTTCTTTTCTAGCTCGAGAACCCTCTGGTTGACAGCTTCGAGTCCTTCGTTAACGCCGTTAATGGATTCGTTCACGCCGTTAACGGATTCGTTAACGCATTGCATTATTCTTTCTTCCAATTGTTGCTCCCTAGCTGCGAGATGGTTCATTAATTCTTCTTTGAATTGTTGATGACGTTGCTCCTGTACTTGATCACGTCTTTCTTGTTCCTTTTTTTGTTCATTATAACGTTTCTCCTGTTCTAGATAACGTCGCTCCTGTATTTGATCACGTTTTTCCTGTTCTTCTTTTTGTTCTTTATAACGTTTTTCCTGCTCTTCTTTTTGTTCTTTATAACGTTTTTCCTGCTCTTCTTTTTGTTCCTTATAACGTTTTTCTTGCTCTTCCTTCTGTTGTTGCATAAGGGACAGCAGGGCGGCAAGTTGATCCTCCATCGCTTGATGCTGGCTTCTGGTCACTGGCATAAACACGTAATGTCCGGCAATGAAGCACTCACTTACAGTTCAGCAATATTAGTTTTCAAGTTCCCACTGGAATCGCACTTCTGACACCAATTGTTGCGAACTCGGGGTTCAAAAATTCCAGTGCAACGATTTAACACGAAAACACTATTTATTTATTCCACAAATATACTCGACTACTAAATAACTCACTACTTAACACTTTATAGCCTTCTATTATCGCTTCGTAACTTTAGCTTACTTATAGCTCGCTTAAAATAATACTACTCTACTCGGGCGCTCTATGCGCCTTTTATATACAATCCTAAAATTACAGAAAAACCTAGAAAGTTCTTTATAAGAATTCTTGAATAATTTCATATAAAAAAAAAAACGGTTGTAAACAACTGCCTTCTAGATTAAGCCAGACGAGCAATAAATCACTCGTGTCAGCCATGACGCAGCGCGGATAGGTCGCGAAGCTCCACCAACCAACACGCTCCCATGCGTTGCCCCGCCTCCCATGCGGCGTTGCTGCGATCGTAACAATATTTTGTTTTTCTTACCAAAACTTAATCATGGCCTTTATAATTATTTGTTTTTCGAAAGGGAGCTGTAACTTAAATAATCACTTGGCCATATCCGATCCAATTATACTGTTTTCCCCTTTTTAACAGTTTCTAAACTTCCAGGTTTTCTAATCAATGAGACGCCAGAGTTAAGCAAAGGCAATTACAATATATTGATTAAAAAAAATAAAAGCATTTTCAGCAAATAAAATATTTGAAAACATAATGTTCGCTAAATATAGTCAAAACGAGTAAAACTAGAAATTGCTAAAGGTCTGCCGCCATTTAACGAATCTCTAATCATATATAAAAAATATATGTCTTACTTTTTAACCAACGTTTCTGTTTGCTTCTTTTCACTTTACACACACAACATTTCTATCAAGTTCAACAACAATAGAATTAATTTTCGTAATATTCTTTCGGTCACAACTTGCAATAACCCAAGTCCGTATTAAGAATTAATTTAACACTGTCACAACTAAGCAATCACTACTAAGCAAAATTGGAAGATCAAAGAAGTACCGTTCTAGCATTAAAAAAAATCAAACTGGCTCGATCACTTAAAAACAAAATTAAATTCTGACTATGTACTGACTCTCTGCCCCTTACTGACTCTAACTAACTGTTTTGTCTGACCCTAACTGACTGAATGAATGACTTTCACACTGAATCTCACACTAACTGAATTCCTGTCTTCCTTTCTGTCAACTCAATTTATAGAGTTTCTTCCTCCCTACCTCGGGGTTATTTTTCTGGGCAATTTTCCAAGAATTTCTCACTGCCGATAATTTTCCACTTCCAAGATCTGGATGTTCGCGCATCCTTCTCTCTCCACTTTAATCTGCCACCGAAATATCTATAATCCATCTCCCTACTTTTTGATGAGGCCAGCCCATTCTTAAGAGGGGACAATGAATCATTCCGGTTTGCTGGAAATTTTAGCAGGTGGTGGAATATTATTCCGCCTACCGATGTCTGGCAGGTTTCAGCGCATCCCTACCTCAACCTGATGTGTCACCAATACTTGACCCATTACCAAATTAAAAAAAACTAATTAAAAATTAACAGAAATGAAATTCGGTCTTGATCTGGATCGCGAGGCTCAGTTTAAGACTTCTGCTAGGTGCGGTCAACAGCTCCAAAATTACTTAGACTTTTGAAAATGTTGGTGTTAAATATTTTTCAAAATTTTTATATGCGTTTTAAATTTTGTGTGTGCATAAGTTTACAAATTATGGCCTGTCTAGTGAACAGTGGGTGTAAAATTATTGTTCTACGAATTACACTTAAACATTTTAAAGGTACATATTTTTTTTACAGTTTTTAATTTTTGTTAGGGGATTTAGGCATATTCCGTGAGCATCTATGCTTTCTATATGGTGTTGTACTACTACATAAAACTTAGTAATGTTTCTCAACTACTATTAAACTGAAATCAAGGACATTATTGAGATTAAAAATTATCTTGAAAAATATTCTTAATTTTTCTGAAACTTATTTTAAAAATTATTTTTTACCTTTTACATCGGAGCACTCAGAAAAATTTTTCAAATTTAATTTTTTTTTATTCACAACTTTTTATAAATTTTTATAAAAAAGAATTACAAAAAAAAATGTTAGTATTGTTACGATCGCAGCAACGCCGCATGGGAGGCGGGGCAACGCATGGGAGCGTGTTAGTTGGTGGAGCTTCGCGACCTATCCGCGCTGCGTCATGGCTGACACGAGTGATTTATTGCTCGTCTGGCTTAATCTAGAAGGCAGTTGTTTACCGTTACAACCGTTTTTTTTTTAGGTGAGATTATTCAAGAATTCTTATAAAGAACTTTCTAGGTTTTTCTGTAATTTTAGGATTGTATATAAAAGGCGCATAGAGCGGCGGTTAGAAAATAGTCGTATTTTAATCGAGCTATAAGTAAGCTAAAGTTACGAAGCGATAATAGAAGGCTATAAAGTGTTAAGTAGTGAGTTATTTAGTAGTCGTGTGTATTTGTGGAGTTAATAAATAGGGTTTTCGTATTAAATCGTTACACTGGAATTATTGAACCCCGAGTTCGCAACAATTGGTGTCAGAAGTGCGATTCCAGTGGGAACTTGAAAACTAATATTGCTGAACTGTAAGTGAGTGCTTCATTGCCGGACATTACGTGTTTATGCCAGTGACCAGAAGCCAGCATCAAGCGATGGAGGATCAACTTGCCGCCCTGCTGTCCCTTATGCAACAACAGAAGGAAGAGCAAGAAAGACGTTATGTAGAACAAAAAGAGGAGCAGGAAAAACGTTATAAAGAACAAAAAGAAGAACAAGAAAGACGTGATCAAGTACAGGAGCGACTTTTACAACAACAGAGGGAAGAACAGGAAAAACGTGATCAAATACAGGAGCGACGTTATCTAGAACAGGAGAAACGTTATAATGAACAAAAAAAGGAACAAGAAAGACGTGATCAAGTACAGGAGCAACGTCATCAACAATTCAAAGAAGAATTAATGAACCATCTCGCAGCTAGGGAGCAACAATTGGAAGAAAGAATAATGCAATGCGTTAACGAATCCGTTAACGGCGTGAACGAATCCATTAACGGCGTTAACGAAGGACTCGAAGCTGTCAACCAGAGGGTTCTCGAGCTAGAAAAGAAATTCCGGGAACAACTTGAGGACGACAACGTGTCTACAGAGAGTTTTAGCACATCCAACGCTAAAATTAAGCCTCCCGATTATGACGGTACTACGGCCTGGGAAATTTATAAAACACAATTTGAGGCAGCTGCAAAAGCTAATGGCTGGTCCGAGCCCCAGAAAGCTACATCATTAGTGGTAGCACTTCGTGGAAAAGCGGCTGAACTACTCCAATCTCTGTCGCCAGCTGATCAAAGTAATTATGCAGTTTTAGTACACTCTCTGCAACTACGATTTGGAAACGAGCACAAAGAAACCGTGTTCCAAGCCCAGCTGAGGATGAGACAGCAGAAGTCAGGTGAATCCTTACAAGAATTTGAGGCGGACATAGACAGACTAATTCACCTGGCATACCCATCAGCCCCTGAATGTTTTCAAACGCAATTTGCCGCCGAAAGGTTCATTGAGGGAGTTCGAGATAGTGACATGAGATACCACTTACGTCTAGTAAGGCCCAGGAATATCAGCGAGGCACTAGTTCGGGCCCTGGAATTCGAGGCGTCACGAGTGTCATCTAGTTCTTCTCCACGTGTAAGAATGGCAACTTGCGATGACGAGGAGGATACGTCAAGGACTGAATCCATGGCCAGTTTACATAAAACGATTAAGGATATGGCAGTCAATATACAAGCCCTGTTGGGAAGGACGCCTCGATCAACAGACAATCGGGGCATAAAATGTTTTAACTGCGGCAGACTGGGTCACATCAAGAGTAACTGCCGTAATAGGGCAAGAAGTCCGTCGCCGTCGTTCACCGAGCGGCGACCAAGAACGCCCTAGGTCCCAGGAAAACTAATTCCGGTCAATGCAAGGGGGCAATTGACCGGGCCCGTTAAGACCCCCAGGATCTTTAAAGTCAATAATTTGGGTGGCAAAAGTCTTACAGTGGCCGGACGCATTAAGGGACAGAAAATCCAGATTACCATCGATACAGGAGCAGATGTGACCATTGTAAGGCCAGACAAACTTGTCGGATATACCATACAACCATTGCCCAATCCTATTATGTTAAAATCAGTCACTGGAGAGTCTTGCCCTATAGACGGAGAAGCCGATGTCACCATCATTATTGGAGAAAGACTCGAAGTTCGGCATAAAGTGTTGGTTGCCAGGATCAAAGACGAGTTTATTTTGGGAATGGATCTCATTAGGAAACATGGATTCTCCTATGATCACAAACGGAATATTCTCACATTTGGAGATGAGGAGTTCGCATTAACCAATGGAAATGTGGAAACTAGTGTCCGCCTACTGGTGGTAGAAGATGTGAAAATTCCTCCAAATTCAGAACAAATTATCACAGTGACCTCTGAAAATGATCCTGGGTGGTCCATAGGACTTATAGAACCTAACCTGGATTTGACGACTGAAATCATGGTAGCACGAACTTTGACCGACACGAAGAAGACTATGCCAGTACGAGTTGCAAATATTGGAGAAAAGACCATCAAGCTCAAAGAAGGAACAGTTCTTGCCAATTATGAGCCTGTGCAATGGGTATGCAATTGTGTCGAAGCAGAGACATCCAAAGTTAAATCTTCTAATCAAGCTTCCCCAGAGGTTATTGATGCTTTCAAACGACATTGGAGTCATCTGTCAAGGGAACAACTTCAATCTGCCATAAAATTTGCTATGGATGAATCTGATATGTTCAACTTCAAGAGCAACGACAGTCAAACTGATTTAGTTGTCCATAAGATCAACACAGGAGATGCCCAGCCAATACGACAACACCCACGAAGGGTCCCTCTGGCTAAACAACAAGAAGTTAACAGTTTGCTGAATGAAATGTTAAAGGAGGGCGTCATAGAAGAATCATCTAGTCCATGGTCGTCGCCGGTGGTTCTTGTTAAGAAGAAAAATGGTTCAACGCGGTTCTGTGTTGACTACAGGAAACTTAATGACGTGACCAAGAAGGACAGCTACCCATTGCCACGTATAGACGACACCTTAGCAACTTTATCGGGATCAAAGTGGTTTTCCACTCTAGATTTAAAAAGTGGGTACTGGCAAGTAAAGATTGCTCCCGAAGACAAAGAGAAGACTGCATTTTCTACTGGTTCTGGGCTATACCAGTTCACTGTTATGCCTTTTGGATTGTGTAATGCTCCATCTACTTTCGAGCGACTAATGGAACTTGTTTTGAGGGGGCTGACTTGGAAAACTTGCCTGGTATACTTGGATGACATAATTGTCATGGGACGTAATTTTGACGAGCATTTGAAGAATTTAAGAGAAATCTTCAGCAAGTTACGGAATGCTCACCTGAAGTTAAACTACAAGAAATGCAGCCTATTCCAAAAGCAAGTCGAGTACTTGGGGCATACTATCTCAGAACAAGGCATTAAAACTAGCCAAAGTAAAATATCTGCCATTAAAGATTGGCCAGTTCCCCGAGACAAACACGAAGTAAGGAGCTTTTTGGGACTATGTACTTACTACAGGAGATTTGTAGAAGGATTCGCCGACATCGCTAAACCGCTGCACAAATTAACAGAAAAGAAAACACCGTTCTTGTGGAACCATGATTGCAGTCAGGCGTTTGCAAGGCTTAAAGCTGCCCTCTGTTCTAGTCCAATCTTGGCTTACCCGATAAAGGACGGACTGTTTATTCTGGACACGGATGCAAGTAACTGTGGTCTAGGTGCAGTACTCTCTCAAAGACAAAACGGGCAAGAGAAGGTCATTGAATACTACAGTAAGACTTTAAATAAGCCAGAAAGAAACTATTGCGTCACTAGAAAGGAACTGTTGGCCATCGTTAAAGCAGTCGAACATTACCATCGCTACTTATATGGAAAAAGGTTCCTGATTAGAACTGACCATGGAGCCTTGAAATGGTTATTACAGATGAAAAACTCTGAAGGTCAAATAGCCAGATGGATAGAGCGCCTGCAGCAGTACGATTTTCAAATTGAGCATCGACCAGGCACGGAAATGCCGATGCATTGTCTAGACGGCCATGTAAAGAAGATTGTCGGCATTGTCAAAGAACTGAGCAGCGTGAGGGACTTCCTTCTGTAAGAAGAACGTCGGTGGAAGTAAACGATGGCTGGACCACACAGACGCTTCGAGAAGAACAGTTGAATGATTCAGATATTGGACCCATTCTCTCTGCAAAGACTGACGACAAGAGACCAGAATGGCAAGAAATCGCTGGTAAAAGTTCAAACCTGAAGGCGCTATGGGCCCAGTGACACTCTCTCAAAATAGAAAATGGACTACTGAAGAGAGCGTGGGAGAGTCCGGATGGCAAGTCCGTAGTCAGTCAGCTGGTTGTTCCTGGTAGCAGAAAATCAGATGTACTACAGGAAATGCACAACGGAACAAGCGGAGGCCATTTTGGGGTCAATAAAACATTGGCCAAAATTAAAGAGCGGTATTATTGGGTGAACTATCATGAAGACGTCGAATCTTGGTGCCGCAAGTGCGAAGTTTGTTGTGCCACAAAAGGACCTCGAACAAGATCACGGGGCCGAATGGTGCAGTACACTGTAGGTGCTCCATTCGAGAGGGTAGCAATTGATGTCGCGGGACCATTTCCTCAGACTGAGTCGGGCAACAAATACATCTTGGTCGCCATGGATTACTTCACTAAATGGCCTGAAGCATACGCCCTGCCTAATCAAGAAGCAACGACTGTGGCAACGGTGCTAGTAAATGAAATGTTCTGCAGATTTGGGGTCCCTCTCGAACTCCATTCTGATCAGGGCCGAAATTTTGAATCGGCTGTTTTCCAGAAGGTCATGGAACTTCTCGGAATTCGCAAGACCAGGACAACTCCTTTGCATCCACAGTCGGATGGGATGGTAGAGAGGTTTAATCGGACCATGGAACATTACCTGTCTAAAATGGTGGCAGATCATCAGCGTGATTGGGACCAACATCTACCTCTCATGTTGATGGCATACCGAGGCTCTACGCATGAAGCCACTGGTTATACTCCGGCGAAAGTGATGTTCGGAAGGGAAATGAGGCTTCCCGCAGATTTGATGTATGGAACACCAGAAAAAGACTCACTCAACTCTGAGAATTTTGTGGAGGAGCTTAAGGAGAGGCTGGACAATGTTCATGAACAAGTCAGGAATAAGCTGCGGATATCCAGTGATCGAGCCAAAGCAAGATATGACTTACTAGCTAACTCCCGCGGCTTCCAGGATGGTGATTTGGTGTGGTTATACAATCCGAGGCGAAAGGTGGGGAAGTCGCCCAAACTTAGCCAAAATTGGGAAGGACCTTATACAATTATAAAGAAGATTAATGATGTGGTGTATAGGATCCAGCGGACCCCTAGGTCAAAGATGAAGGTCGTTCATTTGGATCGATTAGCACGATACCATGGAACTCTATCTGTTCGGGACGAACAGACTTAGGAGGAGGGCAATGTTACGATCGCAGCAACGCCGCATGGGAGGCGGGGCAACGCATGGGAGCGTGTTAGTTGGTGGAGCTTCGCGACCTATCCGCGCTGCGTCATGGCTGACACGAGTGATTTATTGCTCGTCTGGCTTAATCTAGAAGGCAGTTGTTTACCGTTACAACCGTTTTTTTTTTATGTGAGATTATTCAAGAATTCTTATAAAGAACTTTCTAGGTTTTTCTGTAATTTTAGGATTGTATATAAAAGGCGCATAGAGCGGCGGTTAGAAAATAGTCGTATTTTAATCGAGCTATAAGTAAGCTAAAGTTACGAAGCGATAATAGAAGGCTATAAAGTGTTAAGTAGTGAGTTATTTAGTAGTCGTGTGTATTTGTGGAGTTAATAAATAGTGTTTTCGTATTAAATCGTTACACTGGAATTATTGAACCCCGAGTTCGCAACAGTATTTTCACTTCTACTTCTTACCCATTCTCAACTTAGAAAAATTTTATAAAAAAAAAAATTTACAAATTTATTTTTTCTAAATTTGAAAATCTTTACGCTATTAATGACTTAGAAAAATTTTATAACAAAATATTCTGTATCTGTTTTTTTATTAATGAAAAATTATTTCAAGCTCTTTGTCATCATCTTTACTTTTTTTTTAACTTGTAATTTCCTAAATATTAATTTTTCGTAAAACGAAACAACTTTAAATACTTATTATGTTTTCTGCACTTTTAAAAATATTTGATTCTTACTTTTTTTTCTTTTTAATTATTTCAAAAATTATTTTAACTTTTCTTTTTTTAATTTTTACTCAGCTAGAATAAAATATTTTTGCAAAAGTAATATTTTTATCGGATACAAACAAAACAAATTTATTGAAATATTATTAATAATATTTTTTTTTTTAAATTATCTCAGAAAAATAATCCTATTCAAAGTTCTTATAAATCTCTAAAGTTAATATTTTCACATAAATTTCAAATATTAGTGGGACCCGCCTCTGGGTCATCACAAAAGGTTGCACATTATTACATTGATACTGAAAGGTAGAAGTCGCAATGGCGACCGATCATAAATCAGCTAAAAGGTATTCATAAAAAAGACTCGTAGCAAGCCATGGAATTAAAACTCTTGTCTGAGATAAGTTTATAAAAAAAATCTCACACCTACTTACTGTTCTAATTCCATGGCCTACAGCGATTTTTTTTAAATAAATGCATTATATAATTTAGCTACCGTCAGACGTTTCACAATTCATGGCACCCCCATAGCTACCTACCACTCAAATATGAATTAGGTACCATAAACTGTTCTATAAATTATAAAGTAAATTAGCAACTGTAGCTATGTCAGCTATTTTATAATTCATGGTATACTCCCCTAAGTACCTACCAGCCAAATGCGTTCAACTGTGTCTAACCTGAACTGTGTACCCTAAATATGACATTATTTATTGTTACGGTGATCGGCAGCTGTCGTGGCGGAGCAACATTGAAGGTTGGACCTTCGCGGCTCGCGACCTATCCGGGCACTGCGGGGTTGTGACCGTGGGGACTGTCACGAGTGGTTTATTGCTCTATTTATTTAGAACGCAGTTATTTACGACCTTTTTTTGTGTGTCTCTTATCAATTATTTTTCTTCTAAGGATGTTTTAGGCTTTTCTATATTTTTAGGATTTTGTATGAAAGGCGAATAGCGTTGCCGTTAGGAATAGCCTTATTTAATCGAGCTATAGGTAAGCTAAAGTACCAAACGATAATAGAAGGCTACAAAGTGTTAAGTAGTGAGTTATTTAGTAGTCGAATTGTACTTGTGTGTATTTGTGTGGTAAATAAATAGTGTTTTCGTGTTAAATCGTTACACTGGAATATTGAACCCTGAGTTCGCAACAATTGGTGTCAGAAGTGCGATTCCAGTGGGAATTTGAGGACTAATATTGCTGGACTGTAAGTGAATCCTTCATTGCCGGACATTACGTGTTTATGCCAGTGACTAGAAGCCAGCATCATCAAGCGATGCAGGATCAACTTGCCACCCCGCTCTCCCTTATGCTACAACAGAAGGAAGAGCAGGAAAAACGTTATAACGAACAAAAAGAGGAACTAGAAAGACGTCGTCTTAGTTTGGTGGAGGCTGTGCGAGTGGCCACAAATCACAAGATCAAACGCAAGTCTCCGACATGTTCGATATTATAAGATATTTTCATCTCTAGGAAAAATTTAATTTTATATCTTTGTAATTCGCGTGTGTGTTATTGTACAGCATTAATGACTGTATTATCGACTTCCATTTTTTTTGTAAATAATACACTCTGCTATGTGGCGTTTTGCTTCGTGTTTTATTTTTTATAGTACACAGAAAAATATTTTTTTTGTTTCTTTTTATAGGTCTTAGAATAGTTAAGAGGTCAAAATATATTGAAATAGAATGCACCCTAGGTAAGCGGTGGTCCACATAACCACCGCCTTTAATTTGTGTTGTAACCGTATGTAAATAAACCATATTTTTCTTAAAAAAAGGATATTTTAGATTAGATTGCTTGTTAAAAATAACTCAATGTTCCTACTAGTTGCTTGATTATGATACCATACATAGTTGATATTAGCTTTTCTCATCATAAAACTCCTGGAATTCATGGCATATAAGCTTCAGTCTAGTCATGGAACACCGTGTATTTTGTGAACATAATGGTGAACGTACAAAATTTCATTAATTTACTAATAAATGTAAATATATGAGTTTTGCAAAATATAAGTAGAATTTTGATTTATTTTACCAGTGACAGTTTTTTTACCAGTGAGTGTAAATTAGTGACAAAAATAATTTTTTGCAAAATTACCCTTTTGTTTCTTTTTAATATTTGACAAAAAATCCCCGCATTATCTCAGGTTTACCTAAGGATTCGCCTTATCAATGCTGCAATAAAGCTTATGTCTAAGATGCAGGTGATAAGAAAGTAATTATAAAGCTACACAAACAACCTTCAGCGTTTACTTGTGTATAGAAGTTGAATTATAGTGATTTTGGGGCCATTAATAGATCAATAACTAAGCTGATATTGAGAAGAAATCTGCGCATACACTGTTTGGTGTTAAAGCAGTGAAGAAGATAGGTGCTATTTGAGGTAATTGCTAAAATATTGTATAATCCTATATTTAAGTAAAGTAACAATATGTGGCAGTATATGAATCAATTAGTTATGAAGAAGATCGTTTCAGACCCAGTTGTATACCTTAAGCTTCAAAGCACCTAATGTTTAAACTCTAGATTTCTAATTATTCTACCCTTTTAAACTGGGCCTATGTAATTAAGCTCAAATTCCAATTTTTCCAATATCACACTGGATTGTTTCAATAAAACTAACCTTATGTTATCTTAAACCCAGTATACAACAAACAGCGAAAACCTAGAATACCTAAGTATTAACTGACGATGACACCACATAAGGTTTAATAAAATGCTATGATATTGCTATCAGAAAACAATGCACAAGAAATAACAGGTAATGATGTATGTTTCTTCTATAACTATTTATTATGCTTCAGATTCCAACACTAACACTTTCATTACAATGCAAAGTATTAAACTCACTATCGTTGGAGACGGTGGCGTAGGCAAAACCTGTATGATCATGACTTATATTGAAGGCAAATTTCCATCAGGGAGGGACTATGCTCCTACAGTGTAAGCAAAACAGCCGATGCTAACTTTGCCACTCTGTACCAGCTTTGCTGTATCACAATTGAAACTTGTTCTAGGTACGAGCAACATGAAGGTTATACAATAAGGGTTGACAACGTTTTATACAAAATGACCTTGTATGACACAGCTGGTCAAGAAGACTATGACCGACTTAGGCCATTAGGTTACACTGAAGTAAGGTGCCAACTTCGGCAAAGACATTACTTTTTTTATGAAAAGAAACAATTTTTAGACGGCGTGCTTTTTGTTGTGCTTTTCTGTAGCTAAACCAGACCCAGTTAACATGGGAAAAAGCTTCGCCCTCTCCTCATATGCAAACGTAGGACCCAAATGGACAACTGAATTGAGACATTATTGTCCTACAGTACCAATAGTTTTACTAGGTAGGTTCTATCCCTTGCCACCATGTCTCAAAAACAACGATGTGAATAATAATCTGGTTATCTTAGCGACCCAAACTGATCTGCGAAGGGATTCTATGTGTCTGTGTTACACAGAACAAGAAGGGAGGACCCTCCAAAAGAAAATTGGTGCTCATAGCTACATGGAGTGTTCAGCGAAGAAAAATCAGGGGGTCACCGAAGCAATCGAAGAAGCGGTGCGAGTTGCCACGCGTTCCAAAGTCCCACGGATTTCGAGAAAGTGTAGCTTTTTGTAGGAGTTTTGGAATATTTTTATTTACAAAAAAATATATATAAACTTACTTTTAAGTCTCCATTTTATCCTGTTGGAATTTAGCTACCTAAAGCAGTTAACTTTAAGCCTGTCTCGAAGAGACTGTGTCTGTTAGGGGAGCTTGACGGGTCGGTTAACAGAAATCTTGAGTTGGTTTGTTTTATGGTGTGTTCTGACACCTATTCCGTTTTTTCCTTTGTTGACTGAACTGAAGTTGAAGACCCCGCGAGCGAAGCGCCCATGCTTTTGGAAATCTTTCAGTATCCATGAGAAAGGTTGCACATTATTACATTGATAGTGAAAGGTAGAAGTCGCAATGGCGACCGATCATAAATCAGCTAAAAGGTATTCATAAAAAAGACTCGTAGCAAGCCATGGAATTAAAACTCTTGTCTGAGATAAATTTATAAAAAAAATCTCACACCTACTTACTGTTCTAATTCCATGGCCTACGGCGATTTTTTTTAAATAAATGCATTATATAATTTAGCTACCGTGGTGGTAACTATGTCAGACGTTTCACAATTCATGGCACCCCCATAGCTACCTACCACTCAAATATGAATTAGGTACCATAAACTGTTCTATAAATTATAAAGTAAATTAGCAACTGTAGCTATGTCAGCTATTTTATAATTCATGGTATACTCCCCTAAGTACCTACCAGCCAAATGCGTTCAACTGTGTCTAACCTGAACTGTGTACCCTAAATATGACATTATTTATTGTTACGGTGAGCGGCGGCTGTGGTGGCGGAGCAACATTGAAGGTTGGACCTTCGCGGCTCGCGACCTATCCGGGCACTGCGGGGTTGTGACCGTGGGGACTGTCACGAGTGGTTTATTGCTCTATTTATTTAGAACGCAGTTATTTACGACCTTTTTTTGTGTGTCTCTTATCAATTATTTTTCTTCTAAGGATGTTCTAGGCTTTTCTATATTTTTAGGATTTTGTATGAAAGGCGAATAGCGTTGCCGTTAGGAATAGCCTTATTTAATCGAGCTATAGGTAAGCTAAAGTACCAAACGATAATAGAAGGCTACAAAGTGTTAAGTAGTGAGTTATTTAGTAGTCGAATTGTACTTGTGTGTATTTGTGTGGTAAATAAATAGTGTTTTCGTGTTAAATCGTTACACTGGAATATTGAACCCTGAGTTCGCAACAATTGGTGTCAGAAGTGCGATTCCAGTGGGAATTTGAGGACTAATATTGCTGGACTGTAAGTGAATCCTTCATTGCCGGACATTACGTGTTTATGCCAGTGACTAGAAGCCAGCATCATCAAGCGATGCAGGATCAACTTGCCACCCTGCTCTCCCTTATGCTACAACAGAAGGAAGAGCAGGAAAAACGTTATAACGAACAAAAAGAGGAACTAGAAAGACGTCGTCTTAGTTTGGTGGAGGCTGTGCGAGTGGCCACAAATCACAAGATCAAACGCAAGTCTCTGACATGTTCGATATTATAAGATATTTTCATCTCTAGGCAAAAATTTAATTTTATATCTTTGTAATTCGCTTGTGTGTTATTGTACAGCATTAATGACTGTATTATCGACTTCCATTTTTTTTTGTAAATAATACACTCTGCTATGTGGCGTTTTGCTTCGTGTTTTATTTTTTATAGTACACAGAAAAATATTTTTTTTGTTTCTTTTTATAAGTCTTAGAATAGTTAAGAGGTCAAAATATATTGAAATAGAATGCACCCTAGGTAAGCGGTGGTCCACATAACCACCGCCTTTAATTTGTGTTGTAACGATGTAAATAAACCATATTTTTCTTTAAAAAAGGATATTTTAGATTACATTGCTTGTTAAAAATAACTCAATGTTCCTACTAGTTGCTTGATTATGATACCATACATAGTTGATATTAGCTTTTCTCATCATAAAGCTCCTAGAATTCATGGCATATAAGCTTCAGTCTAGTCATGGAACACCATGTATTTTGTGAACATAATGGTGAACGTACGAAATTTCATTAATTTACCAATAAATGTAAATATATTGGTTTTGCGATATTTAAGTAGAATTTTGATTTTTTTTACCAGTGACAGTAACACCCGTGAGTGTAAATTAATAGTAAAAAACTTTTTTGCAACATTTTTAAGATTTGACAAAAAATCCCCGCATTGTTAGGTTTACCTAAGGATACACCTTATCAATGCAGCAACAAAGCTTATGTCTAAGATGCAGGTGATAAGAGAGTAATTATAAAGCTGCACAGAAGAAATCAGCGCATACACTATTTGGTGTTAAAGCAGTGAAGAAGATAGGTGCTATCTGAGGTAATTGCTAAAATGTTGTATAACCCTATATTTAAGTAAAATAACAATATGTGGCAGTATATAAATCAATTAGTTGAAGAAGATCGTTTCAGACCCAGTTGTATACCTTAAGCTTCAAAGCACCTAATATTTAAACTCTAGATTTTTAATTATTCTACCCTTTTAAACTGGACCTATGTAATTAAGCTCAAATTCCAACTTTTAATTTCAAGGACCTATCATATTTATTATTCATCATCCTGAATTTGTTTCAATAAAACTAATCTTATATTATCTTAAACTCTGTATACAATAAGAATAAACAGCGAAAACCTAGTATACCTAAGTATTAGCTGACGATGACTGTTAACGCTTACTGCATCACCTAAATATTTTGTAAAAATCGGCAACGTTTTCCAACAACATCCCCAAGGGTTGAAGGATGCATTGCTCCGAAGAAGGCGGGTATAAAAAAAGCTTGTCAATGTCTGTCACCTAACTTCTCGAGTTTTTTTTTATATTAAATTGCGTTAAAACTACTTTACGTGCATCAATAGTGAACCCAAAAACCCAAGCAATGACACCATAAGGTTTAATAAAATGCCATGGTATTGCTATCAGAAAACAATGCACAAGAAATAACAGGTAAGCGCTTATGTAGTAATAAATTTATGTTTTACATTAATAAGGTCTGATGTTTGTTTCTTCTATAACTATTTATTATATGCGAGTTGCGTTGACACTCCTTTCTAAGTTCTCCGTTTGTTTGGTTTTTTTCTTTTTTGCTTTGAGTTGGCCTCTGATTGCTTATTTGTTTCTACCTTGTATTGTTAATATTGTTTTATTTTTTTTGTTTTTTTTTTTAATTGTTGTTTGTATAGTACTTTAATGTCAATAAATATTTGTATATGATATATGTTCCTTTAATTCTTTTAAATTATTAATATTAATTTTTTTAAATTTTTAAATTTACATTTCTATTTTAAATATGAAAAGGAGGAGAGGAAAAAGTTGATATTTTACTTTTTAATTTATTTACTAGAGCTGTAATTATTAAATATTTAAGTTTATACAAAAGCAAAAAAGGGAAAAAGAGGGAAATTAGTTAAGAAGAGTAATTAAAGTGCCGCCGATGTTTGTTCCAGCCTTGATAAAGACCGAGACACGGTCGAAAAGTCGGCAATTCTGCCATAGAAGAAAGGGTTTTATTCCAGTCCTTCACCCACTACCATCCGACCATACATTATTCAAAAAGGATGTTTCATATCCACACCATACTATACTCTGTTCAGCGAGGGTTCAATATTACGTCATAAATTGTGATGTCATACAAAAAAACACGTCTGTCTCTGATAAAATGTCAGTTGAACAAAATGTCAAGTTATGTTTGTAGACATGGGCATGTATCAGTTTAGCCTTTTGTGCTAACAATCCAAAGTTTTCCCATTTCGGGTATTAATTCAGAAATAATAACCGCAGCAGCTTACCATACACACTTGCTATGATTCACCCGGCCATGGATGTAGATCATAAAATATGGACAAAATCGGCCCAAGCTATTCTGAGTATTTTTATGTGCTTACTATACCTAGAAGTGCTCACAACTTGCGTTGTAAAACCAACAAGCAGAAACACTTGTAGTCTGGTCGCCAAACACATTTTTCCTTTTTTCGTTCGAATGCACCCTTTTCTGCGGAATAGTTCAATATGTGTCCGCAGGAATCCATTAATTTGATAAAAAAAACTGTTTGACGTTTATTGTATATTCAATTCTTGAAATTTTTCTTAGGAATTAATTTACGCAATATGTGATAATAAGACATGCAACATAAATAACTTAAATTGAGTACATAATTTAACTAAGTGTGGGCAATTTTCTTAAGACACCTAACCGCGGTTTTGCTTTTATCTGTATCGCATGCATGCACCGTTCTTCCACATTTTTTCTTTAGTTGATTCAGTCAGCGGATCTTTAGGTGACACCAGAGGAAGATATTCTTGTGGACCAGTAGGTGATTGTTCAGGAACAGGGGCTTCTTTTCAACAATTGATAGTTCCTCCCTAGGACGTATGTTGATGGAATTTCTTCCGCCGCTTCGTCGCTTGTAACTCCTTGTTTCTCCACCATCTTGGAAATTATCTCCGGCTTTTCTTCACACAGTGGCTTCTTCTACATATGATCCCTTAAAAGCGGAGCTTTCGTTTCTATATTTAGTAAAATCTGGACTCGGATTTCTAAATTACTAAATCTACTACTAAATTATACGATATTTTGACATTAAGCGTCAAACTGACATTAGCTGGTGGTTTTATTATTAATAAGAACTAATAATACGCCTGTTTTTTTTGCGATCTTTTTCTAATGAAATGAGATGAGCAATGTGACGTCATATTGAACCCTCACTGAACAGAGTATATTTATTATGCTTCAGGTTCCAACACTGTAACACTTTCATTACAATGCGAAGTATTAAACTCACTTTCGTTGGAGACGGTGGCGTAGGCAAAACCTGTATGATCATGACTTATATTGAAGGCGAATTTCCATCAGGGACTAGCGATGTTCTTCCTAAAGTGTAAGCAAAACAGCCGATGCTAACTTGCCACTCTGTACCCGCTTTGCTGTATCACAATTGAAACTTGTTGTAGGTACAAGAATCATGAAGGTTATAAAATAAGAGTTGACAACGTTTTATTCGAAATGTCATTGTATGACACAGCTGGTCAAGAAGACTTTGACCGACTTAGGCCATTATGTTACACTGAAGTAAGGTGCCAACTTTGGCAAAGGCATTAGTTTTTTTTTTTTATGAAAAGAAACAATTTTTAGACGGCGTGCTTTTTGTTGTGCTTTTCTGTAGCTAAACCAGACCCAATTAACCTAAGAAAAGGCTTCGGCGTCTCCTCATATGCAAACGTAGAACCCAGATGGACAACTGAATTGAGACATTATTGTCCTGCAGTACCAATGGTTTTACTAGGTAGGTGTTATCTCTGGCCACCAGGCCTCAAAAACCACAATGTGAATAATAATCTGGTTATCTTAGCGACCCAAACTGATCTGCGAAGGGATTCTATGTGTCCGTATTACACGGAAAAAGAAGGGAGAACCCTCCAAAAGAAAATTGGTGCTCAAAGCTACATGGAGTGTGCAGCGAAGAAAAATCAGGGGGTCACCGAAGCAATCGAAAAAGCGGTGCGAGTAGCCACGCGTTCCAAAGTCCCTCGGATTTCGAGAAAGTGTAGCTTTTTGTAGAAGCTTTGTAATATTTTTATTTACAAAAAAAAATTATAAAATATAACATTACTTTTAAGTCTCCATTCTATTGTGTTGGAACTTAGCCACCTAAAGCAGTTAACTTTAAGCCTGTCTTGAAGAGACTATATTTAGTAAACTTTGTCTGTTAGGTGAGCTTGACGAGTCGGTTAACAAAAAATCTTGAGTCGGTTTGTTTTATGGTGTGCTCTGACACCTATTTCGTTTTTCTCTTTGTTGACTGAACTGAAATTGAACACCCCGCGAGCGAAACGCCCATGGTTTTGGAAATATTTCCGTATCCATGAGAAAGGTTGCACATTATTACATTGGTACTGAAAGGTAGAAGTCGCAATGGCGACCGATCATAAATCAGCCAAAAGGTAATCATAAAAAAATCTCACACCTACCTACTGTTCTAATTCCATGGCCTACTGAGGTTTTTTTTTTAAATAAATGCATTATATAATTGAGCTACCGTAGTGGTAACTATGTCAGATGTTTCACAATTCATGGCACCCCCATAGCTACCTACCACTCAAATATGAATTAGGTACCATAAACTGTTCTAAAAATTATAAAGTAAATTAACGACTGTAGCTATATCAGCTATTTTATAATTCATGGTACTCCCCTAGGTAACTACCAGCCAAATGGGTTCAACTGTGTCTATCCTGAACTGTTTACCCTAAATATGACATTATCTATTGTTACGGTGAGCGGCGGCTGTGGTGGCGGAGCAACATTGGAGGTTGGACCTTCGCGGCTCGCGACCTATCCGCGCGCTCCGGCGTTGTGACTGTGGGGACTATCACGAGTGATTTATTGCTCTATTTATTTAAAACGCAGTTATTTACGACCTTTTTTTTGTGGGTCTCCTATCAATTATTTTTGTTCTAGGCATTTCTATATTTTTAGGTTTTTTTATAAAAGGCGAATAGCGACGCCGCTAGTGGCAGTCTTACTTAATCATAAGTAAGCTAAAGCACCAAACGATAATAGAAAGCTATAAAGTGTTAAGTAGTGAGTTATTTAGTACTTGAATTGAACTTGTGTGTATCTGTGGAATAAAGAAATAGAGTTTTCGTGTTAAATCGTTACACTGGAATTATTGAACCCTGAGTTCGCAACAGTATTCCCCTTTTTACATTTTTATTGATAAAGAAAAGGATGACTATACTCTTAGAGTCCTCTAAAGCTATAAGTAAATTGGAGTTTTGGAACGTGCTTTTGACTTGAATCCCGACACGAAATTTAAAAATCGGCCAGTCTTTGCGAAAACGTCCTCTAGAACCGAGCATTTTGCCAATAGTCTTCCTAAAAATGTCCAAATTTTCTTCGGCCATCCAGCTTTTCATGCTTTTCAGTCGATTTTCTTAGTCTGAGCTGTCAGATGAAATTCAATAGGAGCAACCAAATTTCCTAGCAGTCCGAACACCTCCGTGGGGGACGTAAATAGGAGCCATTCGGAGCTTTGCATATTTATTACTCATTCACTTATTTTTGTCATCTAGTAACCTTTTAATTTTTTTTATATCCATCCCTTTTTAGCACATGTTGACAAGATACAATAAAAATGTCAAGGTCAAATTCCCAACGCCTAATTGACGACAATAATAAGTGAATGGCTTTTAGGTTTAAAATTCAATTGAGACCAGTGATGCCAACACTTATATATTTTTTTAATATTTTACAAATACATATAGACCACCAATTGGGTAAGTATCTATACCAATATCTAATGTGAATCAGGTACAATTAACTGTGATAAGCGAGTGATTATAGTCTACACAACCTTTACCGTTTAGTTGTGTATAGAAGTTGAACTAGCAAGTCATTTTGAGGCCCTTAATAGATCAATAACTAAGCTGATATCGAGAAGAAATTTGCAAATACACTTTTGGTGTGAGGGCACTCAAGAATAAGATATCTACTAATCGAGGTAATTATCAAGGTGTAGTATAACTCTATATTTAGATAAAGTAGCAATATGTGGCAGGATATGAATCAATTAATTCGAGAAAATCGTTTTAGACTCAGTTGTATACCTTAAGCTTCAAAGCGACCTAATATATTTACACCCCAGATTTCAAATTCTTCTACCCGTTTAAACTGGGCCTGAGTATTAAGAGGTCAAACTCCAATTCTTTACTTTCACGTATCATATCTATTCATCATCCTAATTATTTTTAATAAAGATAAGCTTATATTATTATCTTAAACTCTCTATGCAACAAACAGCGAAAACCTATACTATACATAGATATTAACTGTTGATAAAACCTTAAGTGCATTTTACATTATTGGATTTTTTCATTCGATGTGTAATTTATCGAATCAACCGATGGAATTTCTATGTTTACACCCTTCGATTTCAATATTGGACTTGTTGTGTTTGATCTTACTTTCGATATTTCCGTTCGAGTTTCTGGAATAGCACGATAGCTATTTTCAATTCGATTTTTACTTTGGAATCTCCTTTGGGCATGCTCGAGGGGTGGCTAAAGTGTTAATATTGTCAAATATCATTGTCACATTTCTATTTCTTTCTGCAATCTAAATTGGCGAAATTTTGCAAAGTATGGACATCGATGGTGACCAGCATTCCTATGAAACATCCTGTGTACCAGGAAAAAAAACGAGAAAAGTAAGAAATAGCAGTGCTAGCCATATATATATACGTACTTAATTAATGAACTCCTTATTTTAGAACCCAGCCTGGACCAAAGGCACCTTAATCAGGTTTTTTGAAGTATTTGAGGCCTATCCGTGTTTATACGACACAAAGTCAAAATTTTACTCTAACAAACACGCAAGGTCAAAAGCTTTAAGCAATATGTGCAGCTTATTGCAAATTCCAGGGCTAACGGTAGATGAAGTGAAGCAAAAAATTAATAATGTCAGAACACAAATATCACATGAATTCAAAAAAATTAAAGCTGAACATAGTGGAGATGGCATCGAAGACAAATATGAACCAATCTGGTGGTTTGATTTGGCCCAGATTTTACTTCCATTTGTGAAAAGCCGAAAGGCACATGATTCTCTTGTGGAAAGTAATGTAAGTAATTTTTATTGTTTTAAAAAATCAATCAATGTTTGTTAATACTAAACGGGTATTCAAAAAAGTGGACCTGCTTCGGTTACCTCAACAGATGATGAAGGTACTGTAAAGAACAACGTACTCCTAGGAATCAAAAATTAGTTACGAAAAGAGTTGATGACAGTGAAGTGGCTTATCATACCACTTTGCAGACTCTTCAAAATTTAACTGCTAGCCTTGCAACTCAAAATGCCACCACCAATTATAAGGAACGTGACTTTGCTACTTTTATCATGAAGGAATTATCAGAAATAGATGATGTAGATTTACTAATAGAAGCTAAACATGAAATCATTGACATAGTATTTAGAACAAAAAAACAGTGGATACAAAGGTTCAAAAATACAACTTTTGAAATCGTTGAGTAAATCATGTTTTATGTCATATAAGTAATCATATGTAATAAATAGACTTAAAATTTAAATTTAGATATAGCATTTTCTTGCCAAGGAACAGCACCTATCTCATTGAAGTAGGCAGTAAATTTATCTCATATGTCTAATGTTTCATTAGAAGATCTGTTGCCTGCATTACGCTGTAAACTTGTTAAACAAATATTTCTTCTCCATTCACCTTTCATTATTGATACATCAGTAACACTTTCAACATCAACGCCAATTAAGTATTTTTTGCCAGCCCTGCTTTTAACAAAGTTATGCAAGCAACAACATGCTATTGTAATTCTTTCAACTGTTTCAACAGGCAGATTTATTTCTGATTGTAGCACTTGAAATTTGTAACTTAGGATGCCAAACGCATTTTCAACAATTCGGCGAGCCCTACTGAGCCTGTAATTAAATATTTTTTTCTGATTTGAAGTTCTTTGTCCCCAAGGTTTCATTAAAACTCTTGTTGCCTTAAAAGCTTCATCAGCGACTATTACATAGGGCACTTTGTCATGTGTCCCAGGTAAAAACTCGTCTTCAGGAAAATTAAGTGTATTGTTTTCCATAGCTTTGCTAAGTCTACAGTTACTGTAAACACCACCATCACTCACTTTCCCATTGCAGCCTGCGTTTACATATATGAAATTGTATTCAGCATGGACTAGAGCCAATAGTACAATACTATTAAAGCCCTTATGATTAAAAAAAAAAAAATTATCATATGTAATATAACAAGTGCATTGAAAATTATCGGTAATTTTTGGACGATATGCACGAATGCAATTTGGGATGAAAAAAGTATGTTTTTTCTGTTCTTTCTATTATATTCGAAGGAGAATTTCATGAACAAAATAATTAAAAACCCTTGCGACATTTGCGACACCACTCTAGGTATAGCTATTTTGATTCTAATCAATGTCAGAAAACTTATTGCGAGGCCAGATGGTATGAGTATGGATTGAATATAAATTAATTTGCATGGTTTATGCTATGACATTGAGCCAGTTACTTTTCATTTAATTTTGACAGAAAAATTATCGCGATAACGATTTTTACAGAAAATCGCGATAATTTTTCTGTTGTTGAATATTACTTTGGTTACAATTGTTCTATAACAATAGAATATTGGACACATATTCAATAACAGGTGGTGAATGAAATTCTCCTTCTGATTTTTTAGGCCTAAAAGCAATATGTTTGCTGTCAAGGGCACCCAGGCATAAAGGAAAGTTCCACAGTTTTAAAAACTTCTCAGCAACTTTTTTCCTTTGCTCTGCTGATGAAGGTGTCTGTGATAAAAATAAAAACTGTGATATATTATACAGTGAGGACCAAAAGACCCGCATAAATTCAATAAAAATTTAAGGAAATTTTTTTTATCAAAATGCTCGAACACATCTATTGTTGTTCTTAGTTGTGCATTTTTTGACGTGACAGACATGTATACAGGGTCATCCATGTAGAAGATAAATGTAATTTTTTAATTTTTTCTTATGGAACCCCCTGTATATAAAAAGTTTTTTAAATTCTTTTGGAGTTTCTAAACATATTTCGTATTACATACACTGTCCCTAAACGCAACAGGTAATGAGAAATTTACGGTAATAATACCTACATGAAAATAACGAGTTAATTTATTAACAATTGAAAAAAATTACGATATTAACTACTGACTCTAATGAATTAAATGCTCGAACTGTTTCCCGTTAACTTCTTGACAGTGGGCAAGCCGTAATTCAAATTCGTCTAGCACGTTTCTTATCATTTCAGCGGGTATTTGTTGAGTTACGTGCGTAATTTTCGTTTTTAACTCTTCTATACTGTCGGGCTTATTTAGGTACACTTTATGTTTTAGATAACCCCATAAGAAAAAGTCCATTGGAGTGAGATCAGGTGACCTTGCAGGCCACTCTAAATGTCCTCTTCGTCCAATCCATCGACCCGGAAACACTTCGTTTAAATATTGTTGCACCTCACTGCTAAAGTGTGGTGGCGCGCCATCTTGTTGAAACCAAATTGATTCATCTGGAATATTCGGGTTATTTGCATTTGGAAACATAATACAAAGGTCAGGAATTAGTTCATTTCTTAAAAATTGCAAATAACGGTGGCCTGTTAGAGTATCTTCAAGAAAATAAGGTCCTATGATTCTATCTCCGACAATACCGGCCCAAACATTGACAGACTGAGGATATTGGGTGTGAGATTCAATCGCCCAATTTGGATTCGTGGAGGACCAGTAGCGGTAGTTTTGTCTGTTCATCATACCGCTTAAACAGAATTTTGATTCATCAGAAAAAATTATTCTTCTAGAGAAAAAACGGTCATTGTTGGATCTGTTCATCAAAATTTCGCAAAATTCCAATCGACGATCTGGATCATCTTCGTTAAGTTCGTGGATTGATTTTATTTTGTACGGATGATATTTTTCTTTTTTGAGGATTCTTCGAACAGATGATTTTCCGATTTCATTATCCAATGCTATTTCTTGAGTTGGTTTATGGGGATTTTCTTCAATGGATAAAAGAACGTTTAATGTCTTATTCTGGGAAATCGAGGGTCTACCAGATCTGGGAAGGTCTCTTACGTGTCCCACTTCTCTAAATTTCCTTTCAATTCTGCTCACGGTAGACTGCGATATTTGACTATCCGGATATTTGGTATTGAATATTTCACAAACTTCGCTTTGAGTTCTTCTTCGATTACCGCATCCAATCATACTTAAAATTTCTGTTCTTTGAGTTTCCCTTAATTTCGCCATTTTGCCGCACAACAGTAAACAAAATTAGAAATAGGTGTTTGTCAAAATGTCACTTTTGAAAATTAAAAACTTAAAAGTCATAGGTCAATTAGGTAATTTGATTACCTACCTAGTATTTGTAGGTAATTAAATGAGTGCGCTTTGTGGTATTCAATCGCAAATTTCTCGTTAACTGTTGCGTTTAGGGTTATGGTATGTGATACAAAATATGTTTAGAAACTCCAAAAGAATTTAAAAAACTTTTTATATACGTGTTCCATTAGAAAAAATTAAAAAGTGACATTTATCTACTACATGGATGACCCTGTATACATGTCTGTCATGTCAAAAAATGCACAACTAAGAAAAACAATTGATGTGTTCGAGCATTTTGATATAAAAAATTTCCTTGAATTTTTATTGAATTTATGCGGGACTTTTGGTCCTCTCTGTATATTTTGTTATAATAATAAAATTAATAAGTACCTGTAAATAATCTTTATTTAATGTTACATATATTGCTGATACTGTTTCTGGTACTATGCTTGAGATTGATGGTACAGATATTCGAAAGCTGTAAGTTAAACTTGTGAATTTTTCTCCAGTTGCAAGAAACCGTAGAGTAACAAGCAATCTAAAATAAATACTTATATATATCATCTCATAGATCTACTTAATAACTATTTCTTACCTAGCATCAGCAGAAATAGATTCTCGAAATGAACTGTCATTTTTTTTTATATGTGGAGCAACTTTGGCGAATAATGCTTCAAATGATGAGGTACTCATTCGTGTAAAATTCTTGAAACCAACTGGATCTTCAATCCTCAGTTCATCAAAAACCAAGCGAGCTGCACCTCGATCTTCATTTCTACGCAACAACCATTTTCTAGACCATAAGGATCTGGTTCTTCGTTTTCGAAGGAGTCTTTGCTTTCTATTTCCTAACTGAAATGTTAGAAGTAATAATGTGCTACACAATTGCAATCCAAGCTCAGAACTGGACTCCATATTGCATCAAACTATATCAACAATATAAAAGAACTGAGAAATTTTCAAAAACTTAAAAATGTATTAGCAAATAGGACTTCTCTTCATTAATTTTTTTTGTAATTTAATATATGTTTTATCTATTATTTACAGGTTACACTGACGTTGATTACATGACAGATGATACCTGATGGAAAATAGTTGACAGTAAATCGAATTGAAAAATTGGATTCATGTAAAAAGAACTAATTATATATCCTTAAATCTGGTCGAATGAAAATGTCAAAGAGAAAAATCGAAAGTAATTATCTAATAATTTAAACTGCACTTTAAGGTTTAATAAAATGTAATAATACGGTTGGAATGGTAATACATTTATGTTTTATTAATAAGGCCTGATGTATGTTTCTTCTCGTAAAACTAACTACTATGTTTCAGATTCAACGTTGTAACGTTCATTACAATGCAAAGCATTAAACTCACTGTTGTTGGAGATGGCGGCGTAGGCAAAACCTATATGGTCATGACATATATTAAAGGCAAATGTCCATCAGATCTATATCCTCCAGAAATGTAAGCAAAACCGCTGATGCTAACTTGTCATTAGTACAAGTTTTGCTATCACAATTGAAACCTCTTGTAGATACGAGATCCATGAAGGTTATAAAATAACAGTTGACAACGTTTTATATGAAATAACTTTGTATGACCTTGCTGGTCAGGATGAATATGACCGACTTAGGCCATTATATTACACTGGAGTAAGGTCCCAACTTGGGCAATCGCAATATTTTTTTAATGAACCAGGCTGAAGTTAGATTCAGATTTAGATTCAATATTCAGATTTTTACAACGGACCAGATAAGTACTGAACATAATGAAAAAAATATATATAAATGGGTTCTGACAAACTACCATGCACGCATATGCACTTTTTAAACCCTACTCGAGACTTACGCGAAATAAATTCGTAAGGGGTAAAATCTACCCCCTCTTGGAAAAGCAATCAAATTCAAAATTCTGCAAATATGACGTTGTGCACTACTCTAGTAAGGAGAAGGAGGCAGGCCTATATGCATATTGTAACACCCTATGTGAGATTCATTCGAAATAACTTCGTAGGGGGTATAAATTACCCCCACCCCGAAAAGAAGTAAAACTCAAAACAGGGCAAACCTGACGTTGTGCACTATTCTAGTAAATAGTAGGAGAGAGGCCTAGATGCACTTTATCACACTCTATGCAAGATTCATTCCAAATAACTTCGTGGGGGTAGAAATTACCCCCACCCCGAAGAGCAATAAAACTCAAAATAGCGCAAACCTGACGTTGTGCACTATTCTAGTAAATAGTAGGAGGGAGGCCTAGATGCACTTTATCACACACTATGCGAGATTCATTCCAAATAACTTCGTGGGGGTAGAAATTACCCCCACCCCGAAGAGCAATAAAACTCAAAATAGCGCAAGCCTGACGTTGTGCACTATTATAGTAAACAGTAGGAGGGAGGCCTTGATGCACTTTATCACACCCGATGCAAGATTCATTCGAAATAACTTCGTGAGGGTAGAAACTACCACCACCCCGAAAAGCAATAAAACTAAAAATAGCGGAAACCTGACGTTGTGCACTATTCTAGTAAACAGTAGGAAGGAGGCCTAGATGCACTTTATAACAACCTATGCAAGATTCATTCGAAATAACTTCGTGAGGGTAGAAACTACCCCCACCACGAAAAGCAATAAAACTCAAAATAGCGGAAACCTGACGTTGTGCACTATTCTAGTAAACAGTAGGAGGGAGGCCTAGATGCACCTTATCACACCCTATGCAAGATTCATTCGAAATAACTTCGTGAGGGTAGAAACTACCCCCACCCCGAAAAGCAATAAAACTGAAAATAGCGGAAACCTGACGTTGTGCACTATTCTAGTAAATAGTATGAGGGAGGCCTAGATGCACTTTATAACACCCTATGCAAGATTCATTCGAAATAACTTCGTGAGGGTAGAAACTACCCCCACCCCGAAAAGCAATAAAACTCAAAATAGCGGAAACCTGACGTTGTGCACTATTCTAGTAAATAGTAGGAGGGAGGCCTAGATGCACTTTATAACAACCTATGCAAGATTTATTCGAAATAACTTCGTGAGGGTAGAAACTACCCCCACCACGAAAAGCAATAAAACTCAAAATAGCGGAAACCTGACGTTGTGCACTATTCTAGTAAATAGTATGAGGGAGGCCTAGATGCACTTTATAACACCCTATGCAAGATTCATTCGAAATAACTTCGTGGGGGGTAGAAATTACCCCCACACCAAAAAGCAATAAAACTCAAAATAGCGGAAACCTGACGTTGTGCACTACTCTAGTAAACAGTAGGAGGGAGGCCTAGATGCACTTTATAACAACCTATGCAAGATTTATTCGAAATAACTTCGTGAGGGTAGAAACTACCCCCACCACGAAAAGCAATAAAACTCAAAATAGCGGAAACCTGACGTTGTGCACTATTCTAGTAAATAGTATGAGGGAGGCCTAGATGCACTTTATAACACCCTATGCAAGACTCATTCGAAATAACTTCGTGGGGGGTAGAAACTACCCCCACCCCAAAAAGCAATAAAACTCAAAATAGCGCAAACCTGACGTTGTGCACTATTCTAGTAAATAGTAGGAGGGAGGCCTAGATGCACTTTATCACACCCTATGCAAGATTCATTCGAAATAACTTCGTGAGGGTAGAAACTACCCCCACCCCAAAAAGCAATAAAACTCAAAATAGCGCAAACCTGACGTTGTGCACTATTCTAGTAAATAGTAGGAGGGAGGCCTAGATGCACTTTATAACAACCTATGCAAGATTTATTCGAAATAACTTCGTGGGGGGTAGAAATTACCCCCACACCAAAAAGCAATAAAACTCAAAATAGCGGAAACCTGACGTTGTGCACTATTCTAGTAAACAGTAGGAGGGAGGCCTAGATGCACTTTATAACAACCTATGCAAGATTTATTCGAAATAACTTCGTGAGGGTAGAAACTATCCCCACCACGAAAAGCAATAAAACTCAAAATAGCGGAAACCTGACGTTGTGCACTATTCTAGTAAATAGTATGAGGGAGGCCTAGATGCACTTTATAACACCCTATGCAAGACTCATTCGAAATAACTTCGTGGGGGGTAGAAACTACCCCCACCCCAAAAAGCAATAAAACTCAAAATAGCGCAAACCTGACGTTGTGCACTATTCTAGTAAATAGTAGGAGGGAGGCCTAGATGCACTTTATCACACCCTATGCAAGATTCATTCGAAATAACTTCGTGAGGGTAGAAACTACCCCCACCCCAAAAAGCAATAAAACTCAAAATAGCGCAAACCTGACGTTGTGCACTATTCTAGTAAATAGTATGAGGGAGGTCTAGATGCACTTTATCACACCCTATGCAAGATTCATTCGAAATAACTTCGTGAGGGTAGAAACTACCCCCACCCCGAAAAGCAATAAAACTAAAAATAGCGGAAACCTGACGTTGTGCACTATTCTAGTAAACAGTAGGAGGGAGGCCTAGATGCACTTTATCACAACCTATGCAAGATTTATTCGAAATAACTTCGTGAGGGTAGAAACTATCCCCACCACGAAAAGCAATAAAACTCAAAATAGCGGAAACCTGACGTTGTGCACTATTCTAGTAAATAGTATGAGGGAGGCCTAGATGCACTTTATAACACCCTATGCAAGACTCATTCGAAATAACTTCGTGGGGGGTAGAAACTACCCCCACCCCAAAAAGCAATAAAACTCAAAATAGCGCAAACCTGACGTTGTGCACTATTCTAGTAAATAGTATGAGGGAGGCCTAGATGCACTTTATAACACCCTATGCAAGACTCATTCGAAATAACTTCGTGAGGGTAGAAACTACCCCCACCCCAAAAAGCAATAAAACTCAAAATAGCGCAAACCTGACGTTGTGCACTATTCTAGTAAATAGTATGAGGGAGGTCTAGATGCACTTTATCACACCCTATGCAAGATTCATTCGAAATAACTTCGTGAGGGTAGAAACTACCCCCACCCCGAAAAGCAATAAAACTAAAAATAGCGGAAACCTGACGTTGTGCACTATTCTAGTAAACAGTAGGAGGGAGGCCTAGATGCACTTTATCACACCCTATGCAAGATT
>CATOSE010000425.1:0-23001 GCA_951812265.1 Taphrorychus bicolor | reverse complement strand
CCGCAACCCCAAGAGAGATGCCCCGATTCACGAGAGCCGTCGACCGGAAGGCCGGCCGAACCGACTGAAGGCATCGCCAAAATGCTCCAATCCATCATGACTGGAATGCAGCTATTAACTAACCGGGTAGACCACCTGCAGACTCAGCTCGACGCACCACCCCCCAGTGCTAGAGCCATGAACTCCGCAGCCCCCCTCCGACGCAGTCCCCAAGGGCTGAAGAGCCAAGACCACGCCCCGGCAGTGGCCGACGCGAGGCCCCCCTTACCGGGGGGCTGAGTACGGAGGCGAGGGTCGCCACCCGGACCCAGAATGGAGGCGAATGCCCGCCGGTCGGAGCGGCATGCCCGCCCCGACGACCGAGCCACGTCCGAACCCTCCGGAAGCTCCCGGAACCGGCGACTTTGGCCGGAGGGTGCGCCAGCCCCGATATGGGAGAGACCCCCGTCTCCGAACGCACTCAGAATTCGGAGCTCCCAGGCCAAGGCCCGGGAAACACGGTCATCCACTTCGGGGTTTCCAGCAACGAGCTAACTCGGGCCGACCCGCAGTTTTCATAGATTCAATCCTAATGGTAAAAGCGATACCGTTCTATCCCGCCTCGACCATGCCAATCCACTTGGACCAGTCCTACCACTTCGTTTTCACCCACGTCCTGGCCGACGTCCGCAGCGCCTGGAGCACTAGACTAAGCCAGAACTTCCGCGACCCCGGCTTCGCCTACAACGCGAGGCGGATGGACGATGTGGCCGCCTACTTGGCCGCGAGCACCAACAGCCACGCGGCGGAGCCGAGTACCCAGCTACTCGGCTCGCCCTAAGAGCCACGTGAAGGCGACACGGTACACGTGCTCCTATGCGTCTCATTGCCCCCCCTCGACCTGTCCGACCCCGCGGCGGCCGGGACGCAGACCCGCCACGTGGAGCAGAACTCGAGGCCTGTTAAGAGAATTATACTCCCATAACCAGCCGACAGTTTTCGGCGCGTGGCATGAGTGGAGACAGGTAGGGGTGGACCTTAAAGACTCCGCCACCCACGTCCTGCTCTCCCAAGCCACGGATGAGGCTACAGCCATCGACGCCGGCACGCAAAGGTGGATCCACGAAGCCCTCACCCGCTTCCGAGCGGCTGATCCCCCGCTTCCCCTAAACAAGCCGGCCCCCAGACGACGATGGGACCCATCGGAGTGTCCCTCGCGGCCCGAGCTCTTTCAAGAGCCTCGAGCAAACCTATAAGGACGCGCCGGCACGCGGAAGGAAGGAGTCCATTACCGACTTCAACGAGCGGTTCTTGGAATGGCTGGGCCACGTCCAGAGGTACGTGGACGAACACGAACCGCAGCTGGATGACCCACGCTTCTACTCATGTCTCATCGCCAAGTACCTAGAACTACTCGTTAATGACCGAAAGGGAGACCAGAGTGGGGCTAGTGTATTCGCTAAAAAGCTACGCAGCCAGGGGTGGCTTACGACCGCGCACGCTAAGTTCAGGCCTATCAAGCCGACCCGACTCGTCAGTCTCCCCTATACTACTACAACCCTCCGGAGATGCGTCGGCCGTCCGCGAAGCCTGCTTCAAACGCGTCCTCCAGGAAGTGCGTGCCAGAATGGACTTCGCAAAAGTGATCGAGATTACTACCCTCGCCCACGGCGACCTCCGGGAGGCGTACTTGCCACGGGGCCGGGCCGACGATACCGTGGTGTCCTTCCTCCACCGCGCCATGGTGGCACTCGACTGGCCGACTCTCTTGCTCGACCCGGGCCTCGCGGCATCGGACCACTCCGGCGCGCTGAGCGCTTACCTCCCAGAGCTCATGTTCACCATTGACGCATGGCTCTCCCCGAGCGACCGGGTGGTCCTTTTCTCTCAGATGGCTACCATGCCGCAATTCGTGGGCCGGCGACTCCCGACTACTGGTAGCTGTGATTTCAATAAATACTTCCAAGGCATCGTCACAGTGGACGAGATCAGGGAGGTGGTTACGCAGATCCGCGCCATTCTAGAGGGCCAAGGGGCCGTCTCCCACGTCGCCCTCCCGCTTCACATGATAGAAGCCGGCTGGCGCCCCGGAGCGGCAGTGGAGGAGGCAGACGATAACTTTCCTCGTCCTGCCACGATGGTGGCTGCCCTGGGTGCGACCGCGTCGGCGACTGGCGCCACCTCTCGCCCCGCCGTGGCCCCCTCGCCCGCGCCCCATGAGACCCTTTTCGAGATGCTACGCCAACAAGAATCCACCATGACAAATGTTCTTCGCGAACTGGAGAAGTCAACGCCCGCACCCGTATAGGCGAGGAGGTGCGTAACAGGGCCGCACGCCAGGGCTTGCGTAACAGCCAGTACATCTGCGAAGCGGAAACCGAACCGGCTAGCACGGCCGAGCCGAGCGACCTGCTGGCGTATACGCCCCGCCGCGCCGGCCCGTGGTGGGTTCCGTGGACGACCCCCCAACGGCCCGCCCGGATTCAGACAACGCCGCTCGATGGAGGAGTACCCCCCCAACCGCCTCGACGAACTCCCCCGCCGAACTCGTCGAGAAAATGCAGCAACACTGCATTAAACCCACGGACCTCGACGACCCCCACTCCGAGTACATGCGCAAGGGAGGACCCTGCATCCTATGCGGGGAGGCCCACGGTACTGCCTGGTGCCCGCATGCCTTAATCTGTGGCAGCCGTTTCAAACAGCAGCAGCCGGCGCACGAGAAGGCGGAGTACCAAGCCTCCCGTCGGCTCAGGATCACCTTTCAGGGCTGGGCCTCCAGGCCATGGTCCACGCCGGAGAGGAGGATGCGTACGACGAGCGCAGCCGATTCCTAGAAGAGGAGGACGAACCGACGGAGTCCCTCCAAACAGTGCCCGCCCAGGGCTCTAAATAGGGGTGGACGGGCGACGGGGAGGCAACCTTTGCCCTTGCCGTCGCCAGTCCCCCGGGGAAGCGAGCGCAGCATTCGCGATGTCAGCCAGCCCCACCGGCACGCCATCGTCCCTCGCACCCGCGACGACGATCCCGGCCGCCACTCGCACCCCACGACGAGTGGCGTTCGCAATCCACGACGCGGAGGACACCAACCTCGCCCCCCGGTACCCCCGTCACCAATCACCCCACGCGCTCTACCCTCTTCCTTTGGAACGAGAGTGCGCACAGCGTTCCCACCCGCCGACGCCCTGCAGCTCGCCGATAACTCTTTCGTTGCCGGCGACGACGCCTGGGGCCAGTCAGACAACACACCCGACGCCGACATACCCCCGGCCTACGCCGACGCACCCTCCGCGATCGAAGCCTCGTTACGGACCATCGTAGGAGATGTCCGAACTCTCCTAGCCAACACGGTGACCGGGCGACGACTCGCCCAAGCTATGTACCACCTCCTCGACGTACTCCGACAGGACTGCCTCGATGCGAGAGCAAAAGGTAGACCTGCCCGCCGCATGCGACCCCTACCACCTTCGTCTGATGCGAGCGATGCCAGCGTCGACGACGACACCGACGGTTCAGGCGACGACGCGTCGGGGACGGACCCCATAAGGAACCCGACCCGGTCGGACCCCGCCTCCACCTCGCGCACCCCAAAGGCATCCTCCGCGCAATCCCTCTCCAAACTCCTCGACTACCACCTGGGCCACCCGAGTGGTTACGCCGTACCTCGCCCGGCGGACCTCATGGACAACCCAAAGTGCACTTGGCGCGGAGACCTAGTCCAAGATAGGAACGACCAGCTCGGAGACCACACCCGCCAATGCCTCACCGTCGCCTGTGGTACCGAGGTGTCCGAAAACGTATACCTCGCTTCCAGCATTAAGGGGTGCATGCGAGCGAGAATGAAAGTCGCAGGCCCGACCGACGACGCACCGAGCGGCGAAATCTCAGCGGTGGTCGACTCCGGGGCCGCGTGGACTGCCCTCCACGTCGACGAAGCCACGAGACTGGGGATCACAGAGTTCAGGGACACCCGCATGAAATTTCACGGGGCCACAGGGGCCGCCTTACACGTCATCGGCTCCTGCGAGCTCAACATCACCATGGGCGACGTACAATTTAAAACGCTCGCTTTCGTTTTCAACGACCTAGCGGCCCCCATGCTACTAGGGACCAACACGCTGGTATCACGCGGCATCGTCATCGACGCATGTAACATGCACATGTACCACGGGAAGCCCCTACAGAACCTACCCGCCGATGCTATCCCCCTCACGGGCGACCAACCTACGCCAACGCCCGCCTCATCCGCCCGATGGTAGCCCGACACCCACCCCGTCGCCTTATATACCAGTGGCCGAAAGCTCTCATGCGTCGACGAGACGAGCAGCACGATCTACTCCCTCACGACATGCAGGGCCCCACGTCGGCACGCATCTCGGCAGGCTCGTCCCCGCCCCCCCTCTCCCCCTACCTTTCGGGAGGGGGGTGGGGTGGACACGGACGCAACCATCCCCAACGAATTGCACGCTGTCCTAAGAAAAGGTAGTCAGACGGACCCACGTCCACCACCGGGAAGGGGTAACCCGCAGGAGGGCGCAGCGGAGACGGTAGACACGGACGTAATTACCATCGAAAGGCCGCCTGCGGTCCTAGGCAAAAGTAGCCGAACGGACCCACGACCCCTCCTGGGAAGGGGTAGCCCGCATGAGAGCGCAACGGAGAAGGCCAAGACCAGACGCGACATCCTTCAATCAGTGGACTTCCTAAACCCGCACTCCAATGCGGACCCACTAACGACGGGGACATGCGCGAAGAGTACTGCCATCGCACCCGGAGACACGGAGGCAATCCTGTTCAAATTTGATCAGGACCTCCCGGGCCCCAACAGGTCCCTTGGGATTATCCCCATCCCGGAGTTCGCAGTAACCTTCACTGAATTCCACCTCGTTGAAGGCGGCGCCGACGGCCTGCGCTATTCCACCGCCGCCCCGATAGCAGTCCACCAGTCCCGGACGCGCTACGGGTTCTACAAGGTATCCAATTTCTCCGACAGCGAGGTGGTGGTGATGAAAGGTACGCCCATGGTTGAGGTGAGCTACTGGCAGGACCCGGACTCTGAGGGCTCGCTACTCACATACGGGACCGCGCTACTCGGGGTCGATACCGTGCAAACGAGCAGCCAACCCCCCAGCGACGCGACTAGCGACCTCGAACCCGCCAACGAAGTGCCCAAGCACCACGTAACCGAACGATCCCCCGAGGTGGACTCAGCCGGCTTTGAAGGACTGGACTCAGCGAATATCCGTCTATACACAGATAACCTGACTCACCGACAGCGCCCCTTCTCTCAAGGGGGAGCAGTCGACGTAGGGGAAGACGGCCAACGCATATTAGATTTACAATTAATAAAAAGTAATCTGGAATCCCTCGGGCTACCACTTGACGATTGCTACGATACTGGGATGCGGGAGCCCAAACGACTTTCCCTCGAGGAAGGAACCCTCGATCCAATAGTACGCGCAGCCGCCGAAGAAGACCAGGTGTGGACACGGAAAGCCAAAGTACCAGACCCAGCCACTCATCCGCTTTGCGTACTGCGACTGCCTACCGAGTCGGCCCCAATCCGACAAAAACCTTACCCAATCCCGACCAAGTACGTGGAGGCGGTCAGGCAAGAGATCGACGGTTTGCTGAAGGCCAACCTCATCGAGCCGGGCGCGGGAGATTGGTGCTCCCCCGTCCTCTGTATTATCAAAAAGGACTCCACGGCCGATACGATCAAACTGAAACTAGCAGTCGACTACCGCAAGCTAAACGCCGCCACCCAAATCGACGCGGGATTGCTAGGAGGCATGGCCGACGTACTCCAGATGTTCCACGGACGGCCCTACGCCTCCCTGTGTGACGCAGCGGGAGGATTTTACCAGTTCGTCATCGCCCCTGAAGATCGCCCCAAGACGGGGTTCATCCTACCCATGGCCTGCGGCGGTACAATCTTCCAATGGAAGGTGGCTCCCTACGGTATTGCCAATATGCCGGCAGTCTACAGTAGGGCCATGATGCACGTACTACGCGGCCTCCAAGACGTGCCCCTAGGGTACGTCAAATGCCCCGAGGACGGTCGAGCCGACCCGAACCGGAACCTCGGAACCGGCTCAGTGAACACCTGGGTAGACGACATCACCATCGCTACCGGAGGAGGGACCCCTGGCACCGGGATCCTCGGGCATTGCGAAATGCTGAAGATCGTTTTCGGCAGACTAGTGGCCGCAGGTTTTACTTTAAAGCCGTCCAAATCCCACCTGCTCCACCGGTATCTGGAGGTGCTTGGCTATCGAATTACGCCGGAAGGCATTAAACCGCATGAGGCCAAGGTGGCCGCCCTACGCAACATGCCGGACCGTCTCTCGGGCCCCAAGGAGGTACTACGCTTCATGGGGATGATCAACTTCAATAGGCGTTTCATCTTCATGCTTAGCGACGTGGCCGCCCCACTGTACGCCCTCCTCAAGCAAGACGACCCCAGATCCTGGCACGAGCGGTACACCCCGGAGTGCGACACGGCCTACCGGACCCTGAAGCAGGCTCTGGTCGAGAACTGCATGAACTCGCACCCGGACCTCGCTGACCCCTCCGCCGAGTTCGTCATCATGACCGATGCCTCAGGTGTTGCGGCAGGGGGCGTTCTCATGCAATGGCAGCGTAAGCCGCAGTACGACGATGAGCCCATGCGGCCCACCTTCACTCAAGACTCCAGCTTATCGTTCCTGCAACAGCACGCTCGTCGCCGATCGGCTGGATACTCGCTCAAAACACTGGGATACTTCTCTAAATGCTTCGATGCCACCGCCAGGCGGTGGGCAAGCTTCGACAAAGAGGCCTCGGCGGTCCTCTTGGCCTGCCAGACTTGGCACCGCCTCATCGCCGGTAGACCAACGACCTTGTATACCGATAACACCGTGGCCGCGAGCATCCTTACCAACTACAACCACCCCCGGCCTCCGAAGCTACAACGTTGGGGGGTAGAGCTAGGGACGTACCTACCCCACCTCAGAATCGCCTACCGCGTGGGACAGGAGAACTATGTGGCCGACCATCTGTCAAGATACGCGGCTGATTTCGAGTATATCAAGCCCACGTATCATGACGACGACATCGACACCAAGGACTTGGATGATGACCTGTTCCAACGCCTGGTGTCGTTCAACGCGGGCACCAAGAGGTATACCCTAGTCGAGGCTAGAGCCGAACAGGCCGTCCAGGACATCTGGGCAGGCATGAGCGAAGCTCAGGGCCAGCATCTCCTTGGGGGCTCCGACTATCGACCACCCACATGGGGGCAGACGGCACCGGTTAGCCTAGCCCCCGTATCGGCGTCAGAGGGAAGACCGGACCCAGGGGAAAGCCAGCGCTACGACCATATGATCGAAGCCTTCGTGATGCAACGGCAAGATGACGACCTAGACTTTGCACGTGGACATGAAGAGGCTGAGGAAGAACTCGATCACTGGAGTCAATACTTCTCCACCTTCCAGGCGACGCATGGCAGGTTACCCGTGATTTACGACCTGTTCTGCGGCGAGGGAACGGTGGCACGGGGCGCAGTAATGGCGGGCTGCGAGGTACACGGCTTCGACATCCTTCCCCAGCCCCGGGCCTACGGGATGATCCTACGGCCGCGCACCAGCACTTGTGGCCGAATCATACGCGATGCTGTTGCGAATATGCAATACCATCAGCAAGACCTCGACGACCATTCGTTCTGGGAGTGCCTTAACCGTCACGGCCATGCTCCCGGCTGCCCTCCACCTGACATGCTCCACGCTAGTCCCCCGTGCACCAGCCACACCGCGCTCCGCCACCTCCGCCTCGCTACCCCTCCCGAGCCGTCCCGACTGGCGTTCGTGGCCGGAGCTCTGGATCGTTACCAGGCGGCGCGCCAGGCCAAGGACGGGGTCTACGTCCCTTGGTCGATCGAGAACGTAACTGGCGCCGAAGAGCAACTCGCCACCTGTACCCCGAATATCCTCCTCCTATGCGGCACCATGTTCGGGCATCGAGTATTCCGTCACCGTCTCGTCGGTTTCAGCGACCCAGTCCGGTGCGATCTGCACTGCGACCACTCTGGGAAGCGCCTCGGGTTAAGGGGAATAGGAGGCCGTGGCCGCTGGAACCGCTATCCCGGCCCGACGAATATGTATGGCCCCTACAGCTGGGCCCGCGGTTTCCGAGGCACTCTGGCTCAGACCACCACGGCGATGGGGTTCGAGGAGGGGTCTTTCTCTTACAGAGGCTTGACCCAAGGTGTCCCGAAGGGGTACGGTAGACTCATCGCCTCCCTCCTCACGGCCGTCTCGCTGCACCGGAACGAAGGCATGCCGATGATCACTAAGGCAACCGCGAACCTGGATCCTAGCCAAGCCGAGCTACTCGGCCGATGGTCCCATTATGACTGGTCAAGCGCCGACGTATGGCCCATGAAGCAGACTGTGGCAGAATCCGAGTTAGACTCGGCCGTGATGGCCTACGCGGCCAGCGGCGCCCGAGTTGCAAAGAGATCGCGTCCGTCAGGGCTGTACCTACCAGAACGAGACGCGGTGAGACGAATCCAACGATGGGTACGGCGACAGCTATTGATAGCTCCGCCCCTGGGCCGGCTAGCCCCTACCCACGTGGCGGGTGTGGAAGAGCCGGATGAGACTCCTTGGGAGGTGAAGCGAGTGGAGCAATTAGAGGACCCGCACCTTCGCCGTATCATCGCGAAACTCGAGACGAGGGCGCGTTCGACCGCAGAGCCCGGGTATCTTCTGGTAGCAAGGTTGTACCGTTCTTCCTACTCTATGGTTGAGGGAGTACTCCACCACAACGGGCCGGACGGGCTACGATGCGTAGTCCCCTACCATCAGCGACATAAACTGTTAGTGGCCACCCACAGTAGCCCACTAGCGGCCGGGCACCGTGGTCCCAAACAGTTGTATTACCATTTGGCCAGCCGGTATTATTGGCCTGGCATGCAGAGCGACTGCGAGAGATGTGTAGCCCACTGTCAGCGGTGCAGTGCTATGAGCACTCAAGCTCTCCCTCACGTTCACTCCGAACCTAAAGAGGAACCCCCGCACCCGTTTCACACTATCCACATCGACCACAAGCGGTTAGTACCTTCGGGCGAGACGGAATACTCCTACCTGCTCGTCGTCGTCGACGCCCTTACGCGATGGACCGTAGCCATCCCCTGCCAGTCCACGACGGCTAAGGAGGTTTGCCCGTGCCTTTTCACCTATGTTTTCAGCATCTTCTCGTTCCCGGTGACCCTGGTGTCGGATAACGCTTTTGACACCTCCCTACTTGAGGAGTTTAGCCGGTTTGCGGGGTTCCGGAAAATACACATATTACCTAATAATCCCCGGTCGAATGGGTTGGCCGAAGCTACCGTTAAGCGAGTGTCTAACTTACTGGGCCGCCATTGCCGCTCGCTGACAAATTGGCACCTGTCAGCCCCTATGATCTGTCACCTTCTCAATTGTACCGTCCACTCCGGAACCCGGGTTTCCCCATTCTCGGCACTCTTCGGCCGGCACCCTATCTGTGTCCCCGAACTGGAGCACCCTTTGGCTCAGCGCAACGACCTACCGGGGCAAGAATTCTTACGCTCGTTGTCTCAGAGACTGCGACTCGCGTGGGATGCCCTCCGGGCAGTCTCGTTTGATGTCAAGCGTGAGCGCATCAAGCGGGTAGAGGCTAGCGTGCGGCGTTGGGCGACCGGTGCCCTGCCTGTGAGCCAAAACGGAATTGGTGTGGGCGACCGCGTAATGGTCAGGCATGGAGATGAGTCTGCGGCTAACCGCCGGCGTAAGCATGGGGAGCCCGCCCTACGGACCTTCCGTGTGGTTCGCCTAATACCCGAGGCCAACGCTATTGAAATCGATACCCAGAAGACGGGTATGCGCCCCGTGATTAGCCTACGGCACGCAACCAAGGTTCCCTCCTCTTGGTGGGTGTTTGATGATGGATCAGGTACTAGTGGCCAGAGCGGTAATTTTACCACCCCTGCGGACGCCCGAGGGGAGACTCGCCGGCAGGTGGACGAGGTGTTCGGCGCTAGCCTCCAGACGTCTAAGGTTTACGAGGTCGAGATGGTGGAGAGGGCAATTCGACGGAAGGGCCGGTGGTGGTATCGCGTCAAGTTTCTCAACTACGAGGACTCCGAGATGGTAGACGGTGAAGCTCTGTACGACGCTGGGAGCTGGGTGCAGGCGCAAATGCGCCGTGCGCGAGAGGACGTAGAGCGCCAAGACACTCCGTCCTCCAAACCAACGGCGCCTATCCCTCTGCCAGCGACTAACCCTCCTACTGGGGTACGCCGGTCGCCAAGGTTAGCGGGGCATGCGGCCTACTCCATGCTGGAAGGCTGGCAAGCTAAGCGTCAGTCCAAGTTGGAACCATTTCGCCGTTGGCTTATTAAGGACGACCTTGACCTCATTCTCCCGGGTCCCTTCGTCGAGGAAGGGTTGCAACCCTGAGGCGTGGTCGGTCTTGCTCCTAGGTACCTGGGGATGATACCCTCGGTTTGCGAGAGGTTTAGGGGATCGACCCGGCATAAGAAGTGTGATCGGCGGTACGGGGCCCTGGTGATCGCCGGAGGGTTGGTCTGGCTATCGTCTGCACTGTGCGTGCCGGCAGGGAAGGGGTAAATGTAGCAACTTGAGCACGAAGTGGCTACTTGGCTAGTACGGTAGCCGCGGATACCCGTGCGACGTGGCGTGGGCCCTGATCGGTACCACTACGCAGGTTTCCTAGGGCGTGGCGTGACCGCGCCCCGGGGCCCTACCCCAGTCTCGAGGTAAACCCCGGCTGTTAATACTCTTAAGTGTAATCGGGCATATCTCGAGATAGTCGGAGATATGCCCTTTAGTCCCTCCGGTAAGAAGTTTTGGGTGATTCTCCGTCCGGCCGGATTGTCGGTAATTCCTTGTTTGTTTGTAAGTTTATATATTAATTGATTGATTCAGTGACTTCGATGCAAGCTCTTTCAGGCGCGCAGGCCCCCCTGTGACCCCCGGTGAGCAGCCCCCCTTATCAGGCCAGGCGTCACCCCCAGGGCTCTCCCGGTTCCTCTATCTCCCACACCCTCTCCCAGAGCAATACTCCGGGTCGAGGTCGATCCCAGTAGCAATCCACGCACCAACCTCACATCCCCCCTCACTAGCTGCGATAGGTGCGTGGGGTGCTGTGCGGGCGGAGTGGAGCGGCGGAGACTGCGATCACACTCCCAGGGCCCTTCAGGACCCCCAGTAACCTTACAGTAGCCGTTGCGGGCCTCCTTACCGACGACGAGTCCCCAGCCCTCTCGGCTCTCGGCCTCGAAGCCACCGCGCGCGGACTCGGCATCCATCGTCCCACGTCTATGTCTCACATCACTACTCTCCCATCCGAGGTCGCCGCCCAAGCCATGCACCGCCGACTCCATGCCGGCATCGATCGGCTCCGACGGTTACCGCGCCGATGCTCCGACGCACCACCATCACTCGCCAAGGCACGTGACGTCGGGTGCGATGCGTGCACCTCCGCCAATGCGGCGCGCGCGTCACACACATCCGACCGATACCAACGTACATACCCGGGGCGAGTTGTGCACGCCGATATCGCCGGTCCATTCAAGGGATCGAAGCGCGGCGGGTCACGATACATGTTCGTACTAGTGGATGACCACTCTCGCTTCAAAACCGCGTACTTCTTGAAGAAAAAAACAGATGCACCGGCTTGTATCCGTGCGTTCGTTTCCAGTTTCACGGCGTTGCTCAATCGGTCGCGGTCCGAACCCACGGCAGTTATCGGTTCGCTACACACCGACAACGCGGGTGAATTCATCTCACGCGAGTTCGGTGAGTTCCTCGACGATGAACTTATCACACTCACCACTTGCCCCCGCACGTTCACGCCCTCAACGACGTCGCCGAACGAGCCATCAGGTCCATCATGGAGCTAGTCAGGTCCAGTATGCTGGCGAGCGGATGCCCCCTCGGATTCTGGGACGTCGCGGTCGACCACGCGGTAGATGTGCTCAACCGTACCTCCGGACCCCCAGGATCGGAGCTGTCATCCTACGAGGAAGTCACCGGTGCGTCTCCGCGGATCATGAGCGTCATGCCTTTCGGGTGCCGCACTTTTGCCGTCAAGCCTAGGGTCGTGTACATACTCGAAGACGAACATTGAGCCCCACGCATGGTCGGGCATGATGCTCGGACGCAGCTTGTCGTCGCCCGGGGCATACCACGTGTTCGTACCCAGTACCGGCGCCATCGTTTGTACGTCAGACGTGCACGTTGACGAAACCTACATGCCTTGGCTCCCCGCCGGCTCCAGGAGAATCGGCACGCCTCCAGCTGTAGCGGCGGATGTAGACGCTGATCAGCCTCCTGGACTTCCCCCCGCGCCTCTACCTGTATCGCCGGTGAGCCCCTCCTCTCATAGCCTGCCAGCAGAGTTCAAGCGTGTCGCGCGCAGTACGGGGGGGCGTGCAGCGAAATCGCGGACGGTGTTGGTGCTTTTCTCGGGCGCATACAACCGCCCGGATGGGCTCGCCGCGTTCCTTTCTCGGCTGGGGCTCCACGCTGTCATGGTTGATAACGATCCCCTGAACGGTGGCGGGCGCGAGCACGACCTCCTTCGCGACTCATTCTACGAACAGCTGCTACAGCGATCGCACGTCGACGGTGAGTTCCTCGCCATACTCGCCGCGCCACCGTGTGGGTCCTTCTCCGTGTCGCGCTTCTTCACTCCCGGCGACGGCAAGCCCAGACCACGGCCTCTACGCGACCGCGACCACCCGCTCGGCCTGCCGTCGCTCAACCACCGGCAACGCGTCAAAGTCAAGGAAGTTAACATTCTCATCTCGTGTACGGCCGAAGTCCTCCTTGCCGCCTATCAGGCTGGGACCGAGTTCGTCATGGAAAATCCGCCGGATCGGAGTAAGGTAGACACCCCTTACTTCCTGCACGCGCGACACTGCCCCGGGTGGCTACTCCCCGATGTCGAGCAGCTTCGCCGGACCAACGGCAGCGAGTACGTTACCTTTCCTCAGTGTGCCTTCGCCGCCGATTATCAGAAGTACACCACCCTGATGGTCTCCCCTGGCTTGGCTCCCGCGCTTCGCCCGCTCTCTCGTCTATTGTGCACCCACTCGCAGCACCGCGCCATCGCCGGAGGCGACCGATCGAGCGGGTCGTTCTCCTCGTCCAAGTCAGCCGCCTACCCGGCCGACTTGAACTACCTATTCGCTCGAGTGTTCGCGTCCCTCCGTGGTGCCTCGCCGCCTGACGAGGCAATTGATCGCCTCAAGTCGCTCGCGCCTCCCGAGACCGAACCGCGAACCACCGACGCGACCGATCACATCGCCGCCGAGCCTGATCCGCCAGCGCCGACAGCGACGGACGCGCCGCCCCCCGGCGAAGACACACCGGGCGCCACAGACGACGGCGCCACCGACGCCGCCGCCGACGATGTACAGGAGATCGAAGCGACCGCGCTCTCACCACCCCCGGCGAAGGCGCGACCGCGTAAGTTCACCTACCATCGCGGATCCGACTATCCTCTCCGCCACCGCGCCGCTCAGGGTCTGTTCCTGCGCCCCTGCGTCTCGCCCGCCACTCCTAGCAGGGTCCTTGGGTCTCGCACGGGCTGTAGCTTTAAGGCAGGCACCATCACCGATGACTCGCCATGCAACCATAAACAGGCTATGGCTAAGGACAGACCAGGATGGACTCAGGCTGAGGTCGCGGAGATCGATAACCACACCAAAAACGGTTCCTGGTCATACGTCGACCGCACTGATGCCAACGGCCGCCGCATTGTCCGATTCACCTGGGCATATAAACGCAAACGCGATGGCCGGCTCAAGGCTCGTCTATGCGTACAGGGGTGCTCACAGCAGCCAGCATCGATTATGACCAGACGTTCTGCGCCGCCATGCGCGCAACCTCGCTGCGTCTTCTCTGTTCACTGGCGGCGCGCCTCGGTCTAGGGATGTACAGATGGGACTTCGTGGCCGCCTATCTCCAGGGCGACTTGGAGGAAGGTGAGTGTGTATACTGCTACCCACCGCCTGGCCACGAGCACCTCGCCGGCGTCGGCGCGGACGGACGTCCACGCCTGTGTCGGGTAGATAAGCCTATTTACGGCATGGCACAGGCAGCCCGGCGATGGCAGCGCTCGCTCTTCCCTTGGCTCTCCGAGTGGGGCTTCATACAGAGTGAGTCAGACCCGTGCGTGTTCCACCTAATGAAGGAAGTGACCACGCCCTCGGGCCCTCGCAGCGAGCAGATGATTCTGGGGTGTTACGTCGACGACCTGTTCGTGCTCCCGTCTCACACGGACTCCCACTCGCTATACTCTTCATTTGTGACAGACCTCGAGCGTAAGTGGAACGTCGAGGACGCAGGCGCCATCTCTGACCTACTTAACGTCGAGATATCCCGCGATGGCAACGACGTAGTGCTACGCCAGGGAGCTTACATCGATAAGCTAGCGTCCACATTCCTGCCCGACGGGTACCCGCCGCCTTCACCTCACGTATGACGCCCGCCGCGCCTGAGTTGCCTTCCATGGTCGAACAGGCGCTGATCAGGAGACAGGCCTCCTCAGACGCGCTTAGGGGCAAATACCAGAGCCTTGTCGGTGCATTACTCTACTGCAGTGGCAATACTAGACCACACATCGCCTTAGCAGTCGGTCTCCTCTGCAGAGCTATGGCCTTCCCCGATGAACAGCTATACCGGGAGGCAGAGCGCGTGCTCCATTACCTCGTACGCCACCGCGACATCGGCCTGCGCTACAGCTCAGACCACGTAGCCCTGCATGGCTACACGGATTCTGACTGGGTTGTGAAGCATTCCACCTCGGGCGCAGTGTTTATATATAACCGTGCCGCCATCTCGTGGCCATGCAAGAAGCAGGCTAGTGTCGCGCTATCTTCGTGCGAAGCAGAAATCGTGGCAGCGAGCGAAGCGACAAAAGAAGCCACTTACCTTCGTCAATTCTTGTCAGAGCTCGAGGGTACGAAACCGCAAAACCCTACACCATTGGCAATGGACAACCAAGCCGGTAGGGATTTGGCGTACAACCCACAGCACCACCCCCGAACCAAGCACATCGATCGACGAAACTTTTTCATTCGGGAGAAAGTGGAGGACCTCACGATTACACTTCCCTTTGTTCGCACGGCAGATAATCTGGCAGATTTCTTTACTAAACCACTGGGGCACAAGACATTCTTCGCGTTGCGCGACATCATCATGAATGTTCGAGCATAAAATGCTCTCCCTGCGCTCGAGCACGGGGGGGTGTTGAAATTCACTTTCACTTTCCTGTCTTGTACCCTGTTCCTATGTACCGGGCCTCAGGCTAATAGTTCAATAGCCTGTCCTGTACTTGTTAATTAATTCAACCTTCGGATAGAGTGCCCACGGTGGCGGACCCCCACGGTCTGCGCGGCTTCAGCGGCCCACGGGACGGCCGCATCCTACTCCGACGGCGTGCACTAAGTGAGGCACAAGAAAAGCAGGCTGCGCTCGCGACACGCTGGTCACGCCCCCAACGCATGCAGCGCTTGCTCAAGGAGATAGAAGAGCATGAGAAGGCTGCTATTAGCAGCCTTCTATTAGCAGTGCTAAGAAGCATGCAGATGAGGCAGCGCGCAAGAGAAAGGAGTACAATGAAGTTAATGCAGAGGACAACACACCAATTGAAGGCCCATCTAAGCGCATGAGGCGTCAGTGAGACACCGTACACGTCGAAAGACATCGTAGACGTGAAGCCGTGCAAAGGGGTCAACATGATGAAGCGGTCACTGATGAAGGGGGGCTGAAGAAGGGGGGATGAGAGAGAGAGAGAGAGGAGCACCGCGCGCTTAGACTCGACCGCCACCAGCGGCTCACCGGAAACGACTCCGCGCATCTCGAGGTTCGCCATGTTCAACGACATTTTGTGTGATCTTCGCTGAGGACTTGAGTGAGATTAAAGGGTTTTCGAGTACTTGTATTTCTTTTCTTATTATAATTACGTTTCTTTGGCTATGCTGGTTGACGTCTCTCTGCACCCGTCACTTGCGGTTAAGAGGCCCGCGTAGAGGCCAGGGAGGTAGAGGTGGGGGAGGTCGAGGAGGAGGAGGTAGAGGCGGGAGAGGTAGGGGCGGGGGAGGTAGAGGAGATGCGGGGAGATGGCGCGAGGAGGGTGGTGCGGGGAGATGCGGGGATATGGTGCAGGGAAGGTGGTGCGGGAAGGGAGATGCGGGGAGATGCGGGGAGATGGGGAGAATGAATGAATGAATTAGGATGTTAAGAAATAACAGACGACCCAGGCACACTAGAACCTCACGGTTCGACGTCCTCGAAAGGGGATCGACTCGGCACGTCGCACAACAACACGCGACGTACAAAATTACCGCACGTAAGAATGTGTACTCTCCGTGCGCGCAGCAATCAAACATGCCACTCTCGGCCATTTCCGCACCCTACCCATTTCCCTAGTCATGCGAATATGCCATACTGCGCATGGCACGCGGGCGCGACGCACGAGCTCAAGTGCTCTTGCCGACGCCCTGGGAGCCTTAGGCATGGGAGGCGCCCACCGCGCCTCGACGCTAGCGATGTATCCAGCCCTTGCTCGCTCCTCCGCCCTTCGAATCGCAGCCATCTCCTCTCGCTCTGCAAGCGATGCGTTTCCCAACACCCTATCCACCCTCACGTTCGCCGCCACCTCGCACAGCTAGGCCTCGTATCGCTTCCTACGAGCCGTCTTAGCTGCCTCCCTCGAAGCCTCACAGGCTCTCCTATGCTCCTCCCTGCATTCTCGGCGCTTGTGCAGCCATGCCGTTCGATCCCTGCCTCGCGCCACAGATGCTTCGCGTCTACGCTGGGCGCTCACGCTCTCCACCCTCGCAACCCCATTCGATACGTACGTCCGTGCACCCCCCACGGATGCTCGCCTCGCACTCTCCTCCGCTGCCTCCGCCCTACGTCGCCTGCCCTCCCTCTTCTTGGCTGCCGCCCTAGTGCTGCCCCCTAACTCTGCCCATCTCCTCGCCGCTCGCCGCCACGCCAGCAGCGTCGATCCCGCAATCCCTCCCTCCTCCCTTCCCCGAATATCGGCCTCGTCCCGGAAAGTCACCCGTCTAGAAGTCTCTGTCCTAGCTTTCCCCCTAGCCTGTGCTGCCCAGGCCTCGCTCCCCAGCGTGAAGATTTGCGTGAGCTCGGCTGATACGTTCCCAACAATGCTCCCAACGATTTGTCTCACTAATCTCCCCCCACCCGCGTCGATCTCCGCCCATCCCTGAGGAATACCGCATGCACTCCCAAATGGGCAAGCAAACCATGACTCACTCGGAACTTGGTCAACCCCGCCCCTTCCCGGTCCCAACACTCGGCTGCGCACGTTGATAATCCTGCAAATCGCCCACCACCTTTCCGCCGTCCAGCTGGGTTCACATGTGGGAATGGGGACATCCTCCAACCACACATCCCGAAGGGCACCGAACACTCCGCGCCACCGTGGTAACGCAGGCGGTAGCAAGAGCATCCCCCGGTATCGCACCCTCGGGTCTTCCGGCATTGCTCTCCACTGCTGTGCCCTTGGGCTTTCCCATGCATGTCTGCCAGCCAGCTGTATGGCCGGGAGAGTCGCCCAAGTGCCCGCCGCCCAGCTTCTGTGAAGTGCACGTAGCTCAGCAGCTCTCTCATGTCCCCCTCTCGCCACCACCTGCCTCCACCCTTTCAAGACTGTCGTCAAGCACCGCATCTCCGCACATGCTTCCCTGGCTACCCTGATCGCCGGTTGCATGAGTGATTCGGCGGCCCATGCCCACCTGCATACTACTAGCACCAGGCGTTCCAGCGCACGTGCCGCCTTCTTCCCCGGATCCGCCATGCGAACCACTCCTGCAAGCACCCTAAGCAACTTATATGCACGGTCGCCGTCCTGTGCAGGCGGGGAGATGGTGCGGGGAAGGTGGTGCGGGAAGGGTGATTGATGCGTGGAGATGCGGGGAAGATGGTGCGGGGAGGGTGGTGTGGGGAGATGCGGAGAGATGGTGCGGGAGGGTCGTGTGGGGAGATGGCGCGGGGAGATGGTGCGGGAGGGTGGTGCGGGGAGATGCGGGGAGATGATGCGGGAGGGTGGTGCGCAGGGTCTGGGGATTAACGTTAATCCAAGATCCATCGAGTTAAGGGGAGGTGTTCACTGGCTAAAGAAGGTGTTAATCCTGCAGTGTTCAACTAGCCTGTGGAGGTGTTAACCCAAGTGTTGATTCCTGATTATATATACTCGAGTATATATAATTGTATATACTGAAGATGATTAATAAAACGTCGGTCGTTTTCCGTCTTGGGGAAGAGACATTGCTTGGCTCGGCAGGACTTCGGCCGCACTCCCCCAGACCCCGCGAATGCCGACAGTGTTCACTTGGCAGTATGAAGGCGGCGAAGACGGCAGTGCCGAGGCCGAATTCCGAGGCGAGCAGCGTGGCCGCACGGGCGACCAGATTGTGGACGATGCTCTCGAAGATGGCACACTCTCCGGCATGTCTGGTTCCGATGTGCTGTGTGAATTCCTCATCGATGGCAAACTTGAGATCAAGCGAAGGACGGCTGGCCATGTCCGCGTCAAGGTGCAGCAGAAATATGCTAAGGCGTCCACTCGAGTGGACCGAGTAACAGAGTACTCTGAGACTGTACTCAGCAGAAAAAGCACTACTCAGGCTCAATTGAGTAGCAAAAATGACATGAAAGCACTACTCAAGTTTACTCTGAGTGCCACTTTTCACTACTCAGGGTCGCACTTGAGTACTAAGCCGAGTTGTAGAGAGCTAGAACGAGGGCAGGGGTGGCGCGGACGATCGCAGGAGCTGCGAAACCGCGTGCGAGCACGCCACCGATGAGTGGGCGGCCGCAAGCGGCGGCACCGACGCGCGAGCAGAGACGCAGCATGCGGCTTCGAGTGGCGATCGGCGATCAACGTGGCCGAACATACCCCCTGAGTACTGAGTACTCAAGTACTCACACCACTCAGCTGAGTAGTGAGCTGTGAACTACTACTCAAGTTTACTCTGAGTGCCACTTCTCACTACTCAAGTTTACTCTGAGTGCTGCTGGGCTACTACTCAGGCTACTCTGAGTGGCGCCGCGAGCCCCTGAGTGGACGCCTTAGAATATGCACGCAAAACACCAGATCCCAAGACGAGGCCTGGCCAGGCAACGGGTGGTATCGAGGCGCTTCTTGGCCGCCCCAAAGCTGCTTGCGAGATTTTGGAACAGGAGCGAGGTAGGACCACGCAAAAGGGGTTCGGCAAACGCCGTGCGTGCGGCAGCTCGGCACCGGCCCAGACCGCCGGGCGAGGCTGCACGGATTCGCCAACACCTATGGCTGTGGATTGCAACGCGGCGGGTGCCCTGACGATTATGCATGCAGTGGAGGATGTGATGGCAGAAGATGGCGAGGCGGCAGGAGAGTGCAACGCCGCGCTCTTGGCGATTGGCGCCGAGTATGGCGATGACAGCGAAGAGGAGGAGAAGCCGGTCGAGAAGAAAGCAAAGGTCGACAAGAGAAAGATGTCGATCGAGGAGTTATCGGTGTACCAGCATGTACGTTACGAGAGTCGGAAGGACAATAATCAGGACGACTGGTATGTCCGCTACAAGGAGCGTGCATCGTTGCGCGATTCACGTGTGCGTGTGGTCACCTGCTTCGAAGCTGAGCCGGCTCCTTCGCGTGTACAGGCGTGGTTGGCCAAGCCCACCACTGGCAGTCTCGGTGCCCATTGCAAGTTTTGCTTCGGCTCGGACGTGAAGCCACAAGACAAGCTCTCCACGACAGGGTATGGCTTCGTTGGCACGGGGGAAGAGCGCCAGTTGGCATTAAGACTACAACTCGTTTATCAATAAGACTTTCATGCAGGCTTTCGCAGGCCATCGCAACAAGTTCAAGGGCCTTGTCAAGTCGTTCGAGCTCAGCAATGAAGGAGCCGTTGCGGGCAACCGCTTCGTCATCTACTATTGCCACGACCGTACCACTGTCAAGATGAGCAAGTCGGAGCTGGTGGGACATCTCACTGACGAGCCGGATCCGCGGCTGAAGGCGGATAAGCGTTGGGCGCTCCGGAGCAAGGTGGCCCTCTTTCGCTTTGTGGGTTTCACCTTCTTCATGCTGGATGTGCACGAACAACTCACCATCCTGTCGAAGAGCTTCCAAAGCAACTCGCTCGTGCTCTTCGACATCTCTAAGAATGCCAACAAGACGTTGCGTGCGCTCGCAAAGCTGAAGGATACGAGTGGGCCTCGCGAGAAGGAGTTTTGGGTGGAGGTGCTCAAGGACGACGAGGCTGATGCGCTCCGCGCCTGCCAGCTCTACGACGGTGAGGCCGATCGAGTTGAGTTCAAGTCTGACCGCATGCAGGTGATCGATGCGCTCACAAAGCACCTGACCGAGCGCTACACCAAACAAAGTGCTCAACAACCCAATCATCCAGGTTGTCGTCGCACTTGATCACAAGTCGTGGCCACCAAGCAAGAGCCTACGCGCACAGCTCTACGACGACCATATTACAACACTCTACAATGCGTTTAGAAGCTTCTACCCAGAGAATGAGACGATCGATGTAGGGGACCATGGACGCTGAGGATTTAAGCCGGCACGTTCAGGATTTGCGCTGCGAAATGGGCGCGCTCAGGATTTGCGCTGCGAGATGGACACACTCAGGATTAAGGTATCCAAATGGGAGCACTAAGGATTAAACCTCCCAAGTGGGAGCACTTAGGATTAAGGGTTCAAAGTGGGGACACTGAGGATTAAGGTACCAAAATGGGAGCACTAAGGATTTAGGGTCCAAAGTAGGGACACTCAGGATTAAAGTTACCTAGTGGGAGCACTTAGGATTTAGGGTCCAAAGTGGGAACACTCAGGATTAAGGGTCCAAAGTAGGGACACTCAGGATTTAGGGTCCAAAGTAGGGACACTCAGGATTTAGGGTCCAAAGTAGGGACACTCAGGATTTAGGGTCCAAAATGGGAGCACTCAGGATTAACAAGCTAAAACAAGGTACGCTGAAGATTAGCAGATGAAAAAGGGTGCATTTAAGATTAACGGTAACGGGTGGTACCAAAAAGGCGTTGCAAGTGGGGCCGCCAAGGATTAGTGCTCCAAGACGACGCAGCAGGGATTTGTGCGCGGCAGCCGGCGCAAACAGGTTCGCGTGCCCCTACATCGGGATGTGCGAAGCTGAGGATCCCTTCGCGGCAGAGATCGGTGCAGGGCAGAGTCCGGCGTCTGTCGGCGACGACGACTTCTGCGACAGCGAAGACGAACGGCCGCTGCACTCGCCGGCGGTAGCTCATCATCAGGCAGCGGATGATCGATCTGATGGATCGATGAGTCCGCCGCTGCGCTTGAGTCCTCGAGCAGAGCCGGCACGCGCGCGCGTCGAGCATGCACAAGGGGGAGCTTGTGCGTCTAGGTCGAGTTCCATGTGGAAAGTCGTCGCCCGCGGTGGTGCTGTCCCCGAGCACGCACTGGACCAGTTCGTGCTCGATTATGGTGCCAAGCGGGCGCCGGGCAAAGGTTTCACGATCGCTGGCAAGAAATGGCTGCTGCAATCCGGCGGAGAAGGCCTAGCCGTTCGCACCTACAGGCGCGTGAACAGCGCACCATCACACGCCTCCCCCGTCTCTCTCTCTCGCTTTGGCCCTCGCCCTTGCTCACAGTCACACACACACACACACACACACACACACACTCACTCACTGACTCACTGACTCACTCACTCACTCACTCACTCACTCACTCACTCACTCACTCACTCGCTCACTCGCTCACGCACGCACGCACGCACACACACACGCACGCACGCACGCACGCACGCACGCACGCACGCACGCACGCACGCACGCACGCACGCACGCACGCACGCACACACGCATGCACGCACGCACGCACGCACGTTGCTTACCCCCACCACCCTCACTCTTAACCTCACCACCACCACCCTCATTCTTAACCTCACCCTCCCCCTCACCCTTGCTCTTATCCTCACCCTCACCCTCCCTCACCCTCGCCCTCGCCCTCCCCCTCGCCCTCGCCCTCACCCTCACCCTCTCTCTCGCTTTCGCCCTCGCCTTTGCAATCGGTGTAGCTTAGCGATGGGTGCTGTTATGCATGTTCATGCTAGTCCTCAGTTGCATGCTCAGTTATGCATGCCACAGGTGTAGATACCAGCATTGCCCGGCGACGCTTCGTGTGGAGAAGGCGCACGGTATCTGCAAGGTCTACAAGGCCATTGCGCCGCACAAGCTGCATAACCAACACCGAGAGGTAAGACCACATCACCCCCCTCATGGTGTGTTGTGTGTGTGTGCGTGTGCGTGTGCGTGTGCCGTGTGCCGTGTGCCGTGTGCCGTGTGCCGTGTGCCGTGTGGCATGTGCCGTGTGCCGTGTGCCGTGTGCCGTGTGCCGTGTGCCGTGTGCCGTGCGCCATGTGACGTGTGCCGTGTGACGTGTGACGTGTGGCGTGTGATGTGTGCCGTGTGCCGTGTGATGTGTGCCGTGTGCCGTGCGCCGTGTGCCGTGTGGCGTGTGGCGTGTGATGTGTGCCGTGTGCCGCGCGTGTGATGTGTGCCGTGTGCCGTGTGCCGTGTGCCGTGTGCCGTGTGGCGTGTGATGTGTGCCGTGTGCCGTGTGATGTGTGGCGTGTGCCGTGTGGCGTGTGCCGTGTGGCGTGTGGCGTGTGGCGTGTGATGTGCGGTGATGGTGGTGGTGGTGGTGGTGGTGGTGGTGATGGTGGTGGTGGTGGTGGTGGTGGTGGTGGTGAGGATGAGGGTGGGTGGGGATGAGGGTGGGGGTGAGGGTGAGGTGAGGGGAGGGTGAGGGTGAGGGTGAGGGCGAGGTTGGTGATGGTGGTGGTGGTGGTGGTGATGGTGGTGGTGATGGTGGTGGTGGTGGTGGTGGTGATGGTGGTGGTGGTGGTGGTGATGGTTGTGGTTGTGGTGGTGGTGGTGATGGTGGTGGTGATGGTGATGGTGGTGATGGTGGTGGTGGTGGTGG
>CATOSE010000424.1:0-14454 GCA_951812265.1 Taphrorychus bicolor | reverse complement strand
ACTAACAAAGTCAAACACACAATAAGAACAACAGATGAAATACCAGTACACTCAAAAACATATCGATACCCGTTTATCCACAAAACAGAAGTCCAAAAACAGATAAATAAGATGCTTGAGGTCCGAATAATTCGTCACAGTCAAAGCCCCTGGAGTAGTCCTATATGGATCGTTCCCAAAAAGCAAGACGCTAGTGGGAAACAAAAGTGGTGACTTTGTGTTGACTATCGAGGTATCAATGCAAAGACCATCGACGACCGATATCCGCTGCCAAACATTAACGATATTTTGGATAAATTAGGACGGTGTACATATTTCTCGACCATAGACCTTTCTTCAGGTTTCCACCAGATAGAAATGGATCCTGACTCGATTGAGAAAACAGCATTTAATGTAGAAAATGGACATTATGAGTAGGTGAGAATGCCTTTTGGTTTAAAGAATGCACCTGCCACGTTCCAGCGTGTCATGGACAACATATTACGCGACCTACAAGGTAAGATCTGCTTAGTGTACATGGACGACATTATAATATTTTCCACTTGCTTAGAAGAGCACATAAAACACCTAAAATTAGTTTTTGACAGATTACGACAAGCCAGATTAAAAATTCAATTGGATAAATCCGAATTTTTAAGAACTGAGGTAGAATTTCTAGGACATGTAGTAACCCAAGACGGTATATAACCTAACCCCCGGAAAATAGACGCCATTCAGAAATTTCCAATTCCTAAAACGGCAAAGGAAATTAAATCTTGTCTAGGACTTTTAGGTTATTACAGGAGATTTATTGACGGATTTGCTAATCTAACAAAACCATTTACCAAATGCTTAAAGAAAGGCGTAACTATAGAACATACACCCGAATTCAAAGAAGCCTTTGAAGTATGCAAGAATGTATTATGCAATGACCCCGTATTACAATACCCGGACTTCGAAAAACCATTTATATTAACGACGGACGCATCCAATGTAGCGATTGGAGCAGTTCTTAGTCAAGGACAAATAGGCAACGACCTTCCGATATCATACGCATCTAGAACTTTAAACCCAGCAGAAACAAACTACTCGACAATCGAGAAAGAGCTATTAGCAATAGTTTGGGCTACTAAATACTTTCGTCCTTACCTGTTTGGAAGAAAGTTCACTATTGTTACTGATCATAAACCTCTGCAATATTTATTTAGTTTAAAAGAGCCGAATTCGAGATTGGTGCGATGGAGACTCAAACTAGAGGAATTCAACTACGAAGTAAAATATAAAAAAGGCACCCAAAATACAAACGCAGACGCACTATCTAGAATAGAGATTAATATGATGGAAGACAACCAATCAATCGTAGGAAATACTGGAGACATCGATAATGAAATTGACCAATATATAAGAGAAGAGCAAAACAAAGAGACAACGTCAGAGCAGTTAGAGGAAATAAAACAACTATTAGCTCCTGAAAAAAGAACACAACAATCGGAAACAATTCATATAATGTCTGACATTCAATTAAGACCTCCTAACAGACAAAATGAGCGACATGAAGATACTGATGGAGAAACAGTTCATTCAGCTGCCGAAGATCCCATACTGGAAATACCAATCACCGAAAATTGTTTGAATATGTACAATAACCAAATAATAATCGAACATCAACCTGATGGGAAGTATCAAGTATTGACAAGTCACCGATTTGAGACCAAAACCAGATTACACGTTAAAGTGACAGATAATTACCAAGAAGAAATTAAGAATGTATTTAAAGAATACGTAAATCCAACAAAAGTATATTGTATTTACTCAAAGAGCACCAACATTGATTTAGCCTCTAAAATAAGTGTCTTATTACCACAGACATTTAGACATAATACATATAAATTGGTACAAACAAGAACGTTTTTAAATGACATTATCGATAAAGAAAAACAAAAGGAACTAATCGAATACCACCATACAAAAACCTGCCACAGTGGAATAAATGAAGGACTTTTAGCGCTTAAAAGACTCTATTATTGGCCAAACATGAAAACTGACCTTACACAATTTATTAATAATTGTGAAATTTGCCAACAAGCAAAATATGATCGACATCCACCCAAAATAAAATTCTCATTAACACCCACACCAACGCAACCTCTAGAATCTATTCACATAGACACGTTTCAAATATGCAGCGTCAAATTTCTCACAATCATTGACGTATTCTCCAGATACGCCCAAGCATATCCACTTGAACCTGCTTGCACTGCAACAATAGTTCTAGACAACCTGTCGACATTCATAAGCCACCATGGCCTACCTCAACAAATTACGTGTGATAACGGCACGGAATTTAAAACGTCTTTACTATTACATTTCTGTACGTTACACAATATAAGTCTTCACTTTACCACCCCAGGAAATTCTAATAGTAATAGTCCAGTCGAAAGACTACATTCTACTCTTATCGAATTGTTTCGTATCTTGAAATTAAAAGAACCAACAGCAAACACAAAACAATTGATGCAATATGCTATCTTCTTCTTAAGGTGCCGTATCCATTAATGAATGTTGGCGACTATTCTGGCATACTCGCTACGGTCTTGTGCGATTCTAAAAAGTGCGTGGGCATCGAGGTTTGTCCAGTCTCTTATGTTCTTCAGCCACGCAAATTTCTTTCTCCCGATGCCTCTCCTTCCTTCGATTTTTCCCTCCATAATCAACTGTAGGAACTGGTACCTGGAATTTCTGAATATATGACCGAGGTATGCGGCCTTTCTTCTTTTTACTGTCTGCAGCAGTTCTCTTTCTATACCCATTCTGTTTAGTACTGCCTCGTTCGTTGCGTGTTCCGTCCACGGAATCTTCAACATTCTTCTCAGCACCCACATTTCAAACGCCTCTAGTCGGTTCATGACATTGGCCTTTATTGTCCATGTCTCTACTCCGTACAACAGTACAGAGTAAATGTAGCATTTTACAAAACGGTACCGTAATGCCATATTAAGGCTGTTGTTGCTGAGAAGTGCTCTCATATTCATAAATGTTACCCTGGCTTGTTCAATTCTGCTTCGTATCTCTACGTCTGGGTCCAAGTCTTCAGTTAACCAGCTTCCCAGATATCTAAATTTTGATACTTGTTGGATTTTCTTACCGTTCACTGTGATGTTCAGGTTCACATTTGATGTTCTGCTAACCATCATCACCTTCGTTTTATCTATGTTAATTCTTAGGCCGAGTCGTTCACCTTCGGTAGATATCTTTATGATGAGACGTTGTAGTGCTTCCTGGCTATCCGCTATTATAACTGTGTCGTCAGCATAGCGTAAGTTGTTAACGGCCTGTCCGTTAATCTTAATGCCGTCCTCTGTATCTGTCAAGGCTCTTTCGAAGATTGCTTCAGAGTATAGGTTAAAAAGTAGGGGGGACAGAACGCAACCCTGTCTCACCCCTCTCTCTATCGGGAATTTCTGTGTAGTTTCATTGCCCACTTTCACCGATGCTGTTTGATTTGCGTACAGGGTCTTTATGAAACGTGCATCGTTCTTATCTATCCTCTTGTCTTGAAGCATTTTGATTAACTCAACGTGTTTGACACAGTCGAACGCCTTTTGATAATCTATGAAACACATGAATACGTCCTTTTGCTGATCTCTGCATTTCTGAAGTAATACGGTCAAGCTGCAGAGTGCTTCTCGTGTGCCAAACCCTTGTCTGAACCCAAACTGGGTAGGACTAATATCCATTTCGCATCTGTTATAAATTCTTGTATGGACTATCTTTAGGAAAAGCTTCAAGACCTGGCTCAGTAAGCTGATCATTCGGTACTGGTCACTATGGTTTGCATTTGGCTTCTTTGGGATCGGAACAAAAATCGACTGGAGCCAGTCCTGCGGTATTTCACCCGTCTCATATATGTTGTTAAATATTTCTGTCAAGGAGTCTAGGTTTTCATCATTTAGCAGCTTTATTATCTCTATATAAACTTCGTCTGGTCCCACTGCCTTTCCTTGCTTGCTTTGTTTAATTGCCTTGAGGACTTCTGATTTTAGTATCTTTGGGGAGGGTTTACCTTCATAGCCTTCTGCGAAATTTCTTTTGTTTTTCTCCGCATATAGTTGCTGTGTGTATTCCTTCCAATGGAGAAGAAGGTCCTTGGGATCGGAGATGATTCGGTTGTCCTTCACAATATTGTTCATGTTACAAGACTTTTTTTCGGCCTGTAACTTCCTTCACTAATTTATGTGTGTTAAAGTGGTCATGTCTCTCCTCCAGTTCTTCTACTTCTGAGAATTTTTCTTGCATCCATTGTTCCTTGGCTCTACGGATCTCTTTTCGTATTTCCTTGTTGATTTTCTTATACTCAGTCACGTCCCTGTTTTTAAATGGTCTTCGTTTCTCCATAAGTGCTAATATTTCCTCAGTCATCCATTTCTTCCTTTTGTTGATTGGAGGGCCTATTTCGTTGTTTGTGACAGTTACTATGGCCTTCCTAAAGCTGTTCCAGGTGTCTTCTACGCTGCCTGGGCTTTGGTTCAGTGACGAGGTTCCGGCGACTGCCTCGTTTACTTTCTGTTTAATTTTTGTTTGTACTTCAGGTTTCTTTAAGTTGCTTATGTCGATTCTCTTGGTTGTTCTACTCTTAATTTTCTTTAGTTTTATTTTTAGTTTTCCCAGTACAGGGTTATGATCAGACCCTATATCAGTCCCAGGGTAGGTTCTGACTCCATGTAGGCCATTCTTATATCTTTGACTGATCAGTATGAAGTCTATGCTATAATCGGCTATAATTCATCAATTCATAGTGTTACTAAACAAAGACCTCTCGATGTACTAAATGGCCGTGTAAACGCCCTGGACCCATTTGACCTTACGGACGAAATAATTATCAATAAATATGTAAGGATAGACGTGACAGACTTAAAGTTCTTTACCAACAAATTTTTGAACAATCAAATCAAACTAAGTTAAAACTTAATGAAAAACAAAATGAAAATCGTGAACATCCGCCCACATTTAGACCCGGAACTGACATCTATATAACAGACAAAACAGCAAAACGATCCAAAGACAAACCACGGAGAAAGAAAGCTATTGTCCAAAAGGACATAGGAAAAAAAATAATAACAACAAAAAAGAAAGTTATTCATAAATCCCAAATTCAAACGCCTAAAACTTTCTCCTCTTCACAGGGCAATGAACCTGATGATGCCAACAATTCTGGCAGTAATCACGCCAATGCTACTAATGACGGCGGTAACAGCCAACAGTGACATCGAAACCATCCCTGTCACAACTCCTTTACTCCCCTTCCACCTTGGAAAGGCTAGAGTTACTGAAAACAAACACACTTTCTTACATTCTGTAGAAATATCGCCATTAATTAACCAATTAGCTGATATAGAACACTCTTATACTATTATAGAGCAATCACTTAGAAATAACACTGCTTTGCACGCTTTACACAAAACATACTATCAAACTAACCCCTCTAACCTATTAGCGCACGCTAAATATCTTATTACACAAGCTAAAATTAAGTTAAATAATATTAAGCCACACAACCGCGTAAAACGTGGATTAGTAAACATTATAGGAAAAGTATCAAAATACAACCCTTGATAATGACGATGCAGATAAGTATGATAAAGCTATTTCTGAATTGCAACGTAACGAAAATTCGCGAATGAAAAAAATTAGTCTGCAAGTGTCATTGACCAAACAGCTGATCGACAACTATAACGGTACAATCACCACACTTGCGACAAATCAGATCGCTCTTAAAGATCATATAAATCATTCGAAAAAGCCTTTAGTAAATCAATAACTGATTTAACTGTCTCTTTAAAACTACAAAATACGCTATTCCAAATAATCTTAAACTGTCAGAGTTTTATCACATTTCTTGATAATCTCAAAGGGGCTGTAACGTTTGCTCAGTTAAACACTCTTCATAGCACCGTAATATCAGCCTCTCAACTAGAAGAAATAATATCCAATTTATCAAACCTATATGGAGAAAATAAAATCATCACCTTAAGAGACCTCCAATATTATTATCAATTAGCGGGACTACAAGTTAACTTTTCACAAGATAAATTAATTTTTGCAATACACTTTCCAATATTCTTGGAAGAATCCTTTGACATTTTTCATCTTCTTCCTACTCCTATAAATGGATCGATAATCATACCCGAATTACCCTTCCTGATAATTGGTACTGACCTACAACAGTATGAAGAAGACGCCTGCCCAATGATCGACGACCTGTATGTGTGCAGAAACCAACTCAAAACTCAGTCACAAGATTGCGTAGTATCGCTTATTCAAAAAGCCGACTACCGCACCTGTCAAACAACTCACGTCAACGTTTCAGTCCCAATCCTGCAAGCCATCACTAACGAATACGTCTTAGTGATTCCTGCAATACAAAGACTTAAGTTACAAAAGTTTTGCCTCAACAGGGAGATTATCTTCATTGACTGCCCAAATGTCGTTAGAATTCCAGCTGACTGTGGAATTGTCATAAAAGACAACCAATTCTGGAACAAGGATGAAAGGCTAAATGGAGTACCTTTTCAATTACCTCCAATAGAAGCTACGGAATTGAACACCATAAATACTGATGCGAATCCAATCCACTTATCTTCCATAAATTTGGATAACATCAAATTGCTGAAACAACAAGCCGACGCCCTACAGACCTCACTGATTCCAGACATAGAATACATTCACCCAGCAACGTGGAGCATTGTCACTTCGCTCTCCATCCTGGTGCTAATCGTCCTATGTTTAATAGCAGTATGGAAGTTTTACCAAAGGAAACTTGGAAAATCAAAGCCAAGCCAAACGGAAGCCAATTCAACAGAAAACAACGTAGTACCCCCATAGTTTTCGTCTTCGTCGGGAGGAGTTATGGATACATAAATGATGACCACATAGGTATCTGCATGAGAGTGCTGCTGAGCTTGCATTCCCACGGAACGTTTACTTTAATTAGTTAAAACTGTATTATTACTATTCCTAGACTATCCTCATCACAGTAAACTTGTGTGTAAGAAATAAATATTGTTTTTAAAAACAGTTTTTCTTTATTGAAAAACATAAGTTGAAGTTTCAATTAAATAAGAATAACTTTGACGACAATATGGAAATTTTTTTGACTTCAAAGACGACAAACAGCATTTATCTGTCCATCTTATAATACATTGCAAACAAAATTTATGATTACAACTATTTGGGTGACTGACCTCATTCACTTCTTCGAAACAAATAATACAAGTCACTATTTCTTCTTCATTTTCTTGTTCCTTAGTTGAACATTCCATTTCAAAATCGTTTCTGTCTTCTTCAATTGGATAATCTGAAGAGGAAAAGATGCTCATATCTGCAGTGATCAAATTGATAAAATGACTAGGTCTTGATAAGTCTACACTTGGATCAATTGTAGACAAAACCCTGGCTATGTCTTCATAGCTCAAATCAATTAACTCATTATTTGGTAAGTCAATTAATGGTGTCAATTCCGTTAATTCAGTTATGGGCTCTATGGGTACATCTTCTTCAACTATTGGTGTTAACTGAACTAATTCACTCATACTTATTTTACTAATATCTGTCTGCTTATACTTTGTAAACCAAACTAATCTTTGAACTTAAACGCTCGTATAAGTATCATGCAGTGTTAGTGGTGGGGCAATGGTTGTCTATCCGACGGAGGAGGAGTTTGCTCTCTCATAGGTTTTCGGAGGAGGAGTGAGATTGGGAGGAGGAGGAGGGTCTCCCACAAACTCTCTACTAATTGCATCTCAACCCAATTTTCTTAAGCAATTTTTGGTGATAGCCCCTATATCGAAAAAAAGACGATTTGTACAATCCAGAATTTTGGCCAAGACATGTTGGAGTTACAAGGTTTAAGTTCGAGAAACACAAGCGGTTTTTGAAGACTACAAATGATTTTTTTGTCAAAAAGTAAGTAATAGTTTTCGGAAAACTCTTTCTGGCGAAAATGGGCAACAAAAGAAAAGAATGTCTCAACAAAGTAATATAATGTCCAACAATAATCTTTTTTTGGGCCATGTAAACATAAGATCTTTGATCCCTTCCTTTGGTGAACTAAGTAACTTGATTCTCTTAGAAGGTTTTCATTTGTTGGCAATAACGGAGACGTGGTTAGACGCAGACTATTTAGATACTGCCGTTCATATTGACGGCTATCAATTGTTTCGCAAAGATATAATAGCTAGAGGAGGAGGGGTTGCTCTCTATGTACTCACTACAATCAAATGTGCGGTCATCAACCCTACAATGGATCATTCACCTGTGAACAACGCTGGGTTAGAGTGTCTGTAGTGTGAAGTACAGTTCAACGGCTTAAAAGGCTTCATTGGGGTTATATATAAACCTCCAACAGTGGGCTATAAAAGTTTGTAGGAAGTGGAAAATGTTATGTTCAGTTTATCTTCAGAATATGATTTTACTTTCCTGCTGGGAGACCTAAATATAAACTTATTATTTGAAAACGTTGAATCAAGCTATTTGAAGTCATTGCTTGGTACTTTTAACTTAAACCAAGTGATAAATGAACTGACGCGTATATCAGGAAATAGTGATAGCCTTAATAGATGTTATTTGCGTAGATAGTACACTGGAAGTTAGTAAAACCGGAACATTGGAAATGTATAACATGTCAGATCATAGATTGGTGTATGCCAACTTGAAGTTGGCTGTGCCTAGGGCACCTGTAAGGATGATTACTTATAGAGATTTTAGTGGCTTTAGTAGGGAGGATTGTCACGCAGATATATCGAATACAAATTTTGATCATTTATGCCATGGAACACCTGAATTTTTTGTTGATAAGCTGAACTCCATTCTAATCGAAAAATTTGACAAACATGCTCCTATCAAAACTATACAAGTCAATCGCAAGCCTAAACCTTATATTACTGATACCATAAAACAAATAATTAAATGAAGAGAAATGCTCACAGGAAATACTTGCAAACTAATAATTTAGTTCATAAAGATCTATACTTAGATATAAAAAACTATTTATCTTTTGCTATAAAGAGCGAGAAAAGGGCATATATGGAGTTTGAATTTGGTAAAGTAAAAAGGAATCCAAAAAAAACATGGGCAAAGCTGAGTGAATGGAATGTGAATTCTAAGCGTGTTCCTGATATACCGGCACATTTCAGTAAAGCCAATGACATTAGTGATCATTTTGCAGGTGTCCTTCAGTCGAATAGTCATACATAACAACTTAGGCGAGAATTTGCAGCAATTTTCTTTTGAGGAAATATCGGAGGATAAAGTATATAGGGCCTTTAAACGATTAAAGTCGAGAGAAATGGGTATTGACAATGTTACTTATGATATGCTATTATTTGCTATTGACTATATTGCTGGGTTTTCCGAGTTGGTTTGTAAGTGGTTTAAAAGCTATCTTGGAAATAGAGTCCAGATTGTGGAGCTAAACGGGATCTGGAAAGGTCTCTGTAGTGAAGGGTGTGCCGCAGGGGAATATACTGGGTCAGCTGCCCTTTGGCCTGTACACTGCTGATTTGCCCCTATGTATTGTCACGACTTGCTCGGTGGCTTGCACGTAGGCAAGACTCCAAGATTCTTTTGAAGTTCGGGTTGATCCTTTTGGGGGCGTTACGTCAGATAGACGAACGACCACCCGTCGAAGAGTAATTAAGTGTTTTCCAAAATTTGTTATCGTCCGAGTACAAGGAAGAAAGTTGCCCTAGAAGTCCTTGTTGTCCTAAGAGAAGCCACGGGTACGCATAGGAGTACCCCTGAAGTACGTTAAATTGGTTGGCACGATACGGTCCTCCTCTACACTTGACCTAGGTAAGACCCTTTTGTTATAACGGTGTTTGTTTTCATATTAGTCATTTCAGTTAAGTAGTTAGGGTAATTTTAAGGCACAGAAAATAGAAGTTTACTTGAATCTCCTCTTCTTATTTTAAATATAAACCCCCCATATTTTTGAAAGCCCCTATTCAGTGAGAAAATCAGCATAGGACCCTTCGGGGGAGGTAACGACGACCCGGTACCCATTTAAAGATTAGAGATTTAAAGCGTAAATTAACGCCCAGTCGAAATATAGTAATATTCTACAATAAATAGTCCCAATCTCTATCAGTTTTAAACATAAACCCCCTTCATTCAAAATTATATTTCGTGACATGGTGGACACGGACATGGACTTCAAAAACCATGTCACGAAATATGATATTTGGGGGATTTCGACTGATTCGTGTGAATCTGTCCACCAGCTCCCAGCAACCGCCGGCAACTTTTCCGCCGATCGCGGCCGAAGGTCCAGTGGTGCGCGCCGATATGTTTCTCTTTTTATGTATTATTTAAATATTATTAAATGGAAAATTCAATAATTTTAAATTAATAGAGCGAGTAATTTTATTTCTTTTTGTAAAAATAGTTGAATATAATAGTTGTGGAGAAAATGTAAAGTCATAAGTAGTTGTTTTAATCGTTATAAATGCATTTGATTGCAGCAACTGTTACAAACATACTCTCGGCACGGCATATTCTAAGTTCGCTGGGTTCAGAGGTCGTGTGTCAAAACGGCACCTTATGGAGATGATAGTTGAACCCATTCCACACCATATGTATGGGGTCAGAACGACTTACATGCCGTTAGAGGGGCGGTATAGAGCTAGCAACTTTCACATACTCTCAGAGCACGGCATATTCTAAGTGTGCTGGGTTCAAAGGTCGTGTGTCAAAACGGCACCTTATAGGGATGATAGTTGGAGTCAGTTGGACCCAGTCCACACCATATGTATGGGGTCAGAATGACTTACATGCCGTCAGAGGGGCGGTATAGAGCCAGCAACTTTTACGTACTCTCGACCCGGCATATTGTAAGTTTGCTGGGTTCAAAGGTCGTGTGTCAAAACGGCACCTTATAGGGATGATAGTTGGACCCAGTCCACACCATATGTATGGGGTGAGAACGACTTACATGCCGTCAGAGGGGCGGTATAGAGCTAGCAACTTTTACATACTCTCAGAGCACGGTAATTCAAAGTTTGCTGGGTTCAAAGGTCGTGTGTCAAAACGGCACCTTATAGGGATGATAGTTGGACCTAGTCCACACCATATGTATGGGGTCAGAATGACTTACATGCCGTCAGAGGGGCGGTATAAAGCTAGCAACTTTTACATACTCTCAGAGCACGGCATATTCTAAGTTTGCTGGGTTCAAAGGTCGTGTGTCAAAACGGCACCTTATAGGGATGATAGTTGGACCCAGTCCACACCATATGTATGGGGTAAGAATGACTTACATGCCGTCAGAGGGGCGGTATAAAGCTAGCAACTTTTACATACTCTCAGAGCACGGCATATTCTAAGTGTGCTGGGTTCAAAGGTCGTGTGTCAAAACGGCACCTTATAGGGATGATAGTTGGAGTCAGTTGGACCCAGTCCACACCATATGTATGGGGTCAGAATGACTTACATGCCGTCAGAGGGGCGGTATAGAGCCAGCAACTTTTACGTACTCTCGACCCGGCATATTGTAAGTTTGCTGGGTTCAAAGGTCGTGTGTCAAAACGGCACCTTATAGGGATGATAGTTGGACCCAGTCCACACCATATGTATGGGGTGAGAACGACTTACATGCCGTCAGAGGGGCGGTATAGAGCTAGCAACTTTTACATACTCTCAGAGCACGGTAATTCAAAGTTTGCTGGGTTCAAAGGTCGTGTGTCAAAACGGCACCTTATAGGGATGATAGTTGGACCCAGTCCACACCATATGTATGGGGTCAGAATGACTTACATGCCGTCAGAGGGGCGGTATAAAGCTAGCAACTTTTACATACTCTCAGAGCACGGCATATTCTAAGTTTGCTGGGTTCAAAGGTCGTGTGTCAAAACGGCACCTCATAGGGATGATAGTTGGACCCAGTCCACACCATATGTATGGGGTAAGAATGACTTACATGCCGTCAGAGGGGCGGTATAAAGCTAGCAACTTTTACATACTCTCAGAGCACGGCATATTCTAAGTTTGCTGGGTTCAAAGGTCGTGTGTCAAAACGGCACCTTATAGGGATGATAGTTGGACCCAGTCCACACCATATGTATGGGGTCAGAATGACTTACATGCCGTCAGAGGGGCGGTATAAAGCTAGCAACTTTTACATACTCTCAGAGCACGGCATATTCGAAGTTTGCTGGGTTCAAAGGTCGTGTGTCAAAACGGCACCTTATAGGGATGATAGTTGGACCCAGTCCACACCATATGTATGGGGTCAGAATGACTTACATGCCGTCAGAGGGGCGGTATAGAGCCACCCACTTTTACGTACTCTCGACCCGGCATATTCTAAGTTTGCTGGGTTCAAAGGTCGTGTGTCAAAACGGCACCTTATAGGGATGATAGTTGGACCCAGTCCACACCATATGTATGGGGTCAGAATGACTTACATGCCGTCAGAGGGGCGGTATAGAGCCACCAACTTTTACGTACTCTCGACCCGGCATATTCTAAGTTTGCTGGGTTCAAAGGTCGTGTGTCAAAACGGCACCTTATAGGGATGATAGTTGGACCCAGTCCACACGATATGTATGGGGTCAGAATGACTTACATGCCGTCAGAGGGGCGGTATAGAGCCACCAACTTTTACGTACTCTCGACCCGGCATATTGTAAGTTTGCTGGGTTCAACGGTCGTGTGTCAAAACGGCACCTTATAGGGATGATAGTTGGACCCAGTCCACACCATATGTATGGGGTGAGAACGACTTACATGCCGTCAGAGGGGCGGTATAGAGCTAGCAACTTTTACATACTCTCAGAGCACGGCATATTCTAAGTTTGCTGGGTTCAAAGGTCGTGTGTCAAAACGGCACCTTATAGGGATGATAGTTGGACCCAGTCCACAGCATATGTATGGGGTGAGAACGACTTACATGCCGTCAGAGGGGCAGTATAGAGCTAGCAACTTTTACAAACATACTCTCTCTAATTGTGTATATTGTTGCGAACTCGGGGTTCGATAATTCCAGTGTAACGATTTAACACGAAAACACTATTTATTTATTCCACAAATATACTCGTCTACTAAATAACTCACTACTTAACACTTTATAGCCTTCTATTATCGCTTCGTAACTTTAGCTTACTTATAGCTCGCTGAAAATAATACTACTGCTACTCGGGCGCTCTATGCGCCTTTTATATACAATCCTAAAATTACAGAAAAACCTAGAAAGGTCTTTATAAGAATCTAACCTCATATCGAACTTATATTCATCTCCTAGCTAGAGCGAGGGCCCCTAGCCTTAGCTGACCTGTTACAAGTTTTCTAAAACTTAACTTCTAGCCTAATAAAATCCAAACACCATTGACAGTCAATATTCGGTCCGGCTTTCTTATGACGCTTCTATGACTTGTGCTGACGACAAAATTACGTCAAGGGAATCTTTGAAGCGAAGGACTTCCGGCCAAAAAGGGGGGTCATTTTTAGGAAAATATTGGCATTGGTTGGAACCTAAATTTGTTTTGTTTCTAATTTCCAACATGGCGGAGTCTGTATGCAATTCTTCTGGAGTGCGTAATAACAAAGCAAAAGAGGCATTGTGCGTAATGAATATTATTCACGCTGTTCCAGTCCAGAGGTTGTAACACACCCTATTCTGTGGTTACAACCCGACAAATGATCATATTTTTGTACAGCTGTGGACAAATTTTTAGTAGTATAACATTAATATTTTGATAATAGTGATTGATATACATTCTTGCTGAGAACATATTGTTACACTCTGCATATATTACCCATTTAGTTATTTTTCTAATTTTGACATATAAAGTGGCACTTTTCAATACTGATGACAGTGACGTAACGTCCTACTTTTCGTAACTAGTTACGAAAAGTAAAATCTTTTGTAACTAGTGATGAAAAGTTGGTGTCACCACCAGTTGCAGGTTTCGGCTGTGGCACACCCTTGCTATAGTTTTACGGTATTAAGTAGATACAAAAAGGTTTAAATGTAAATATTGAAGTTTAATAATAATAATTCTCTCTCTAAGTAGGTATTTGTAGTCAAAATTAGAAAAAATCTTGTATGAAACACGTGACGAAAAGCCTTTTTTGTGTATCTCATTCAAATTGCGGTAGGTCGCTGCGCTCGTCCCGCAAACATTCATTCGTTACACAAAATCGGACTTTTCGTAACTGGTTACATAAATAGCTATTCATGCATGGTATTGTTACGATTCGCAGCAACGCCGCATGGGAGGCGGGGCAACGCAAGGGAGCGTGTTGGTTGGTGGAGCTTCGCGACCTATCCGCGCTGCGTCATGGCTGACACGAGTGATTTATTGCTCGTCTGGCTTAATCTAGAAGGCAGTTGTTTACAACCGTTTTTTTTTATGTGAGATTATTCAAGAATTCTTATAAAGACCTTTCTAGGTTTTTCTGTAATTTTAGGATTGTATATAG